>BLSH010135754.1:487730-503606 GCA_018402905.1 Glandirana rugosa
CCCTCCCTTTTACCGATTAACCCGGGTTAAACCTGTAAAAGTGAATCCCCACATGAGTGAAAACAACGGTCACCAAATCTGGCAACAAAAGTGAGTACACCCCTAAGTGAAAATGTCCAAATTGGGCCCAATTAGCCATTTTCCCTCCCCGGTGTCATGTGACTCTTTAGTGTTACAAGGTCTCAGGTGTGAATGGGGAGCAGGTGTGTTAAATTTGGTGTTATCGCTTTCACTCTCTCATACTGGTCACTGGAAGTTCAACATGGTACCTCATGGCAAAGAACTCTCTAAGGATCTGAAAAAAGAATTGTTGCTCTACATAAAGATGGCCTAAGCTATAAGAAGATTGCTAAGACCCTGAAACTGAGCTGCAGCACTGTGGTCAAGACCATGCAGTTGTTTAACAGGACAGGTTCCACTCAGAACAGGCCTCGCCGTGGTCGACCAAAGCAGTTGAGGGCACCTGCTCAGAGTCATATCCAGAGGTTGTCTTTGGGAAATAGACATATGAGTGCTGCCAGCATTGCTGCAGAGGTTGAAGGGGTGGGAGGTCAGCCTGTCAGTGCTCAGACCATATGCCACACACTGTATCAAATTGGTCTGCATGGCTGTCGTCCCAGAAGGAAGCCTCTTCTAAAGATAATGCACAAGAAAGCCCGCAAAAAGTTTGCTGAAGACAAGCATACTAAAGACATGGATTACTGGAACTGTCATGTGGTCTGATGAGACCAAGTTAAACTTATTTGGTTCAGATGGTGTCAAGTGTGTGTGGCGGCAACCAGGTGAGGAGTACAAAAACAAGTGTGCATGGTAGTGGGAGTGTCATGGTCTGGAGCTGCATGAGTGTTGCCGGCACTGGAGAACTACAGTTCATTGAGGGAACCATTAATGCCAACATGTACTGTGACATACTGAAGCAGAGCATGATCCCCACCCTTCGGATACTGGGCCGCAGGGCTCCAACATGATAACGACCCCAAACACACCTCCAAGATGACCACTGCCTTGCTAAAGAAGCTGAGGGTAAAGGTGATGGACTGGCCAAGCATGTCTCCAGACCTAAACCCTTTTGAGCATCTGTGGGGCATCCTCAAACAGAAAGTGGAGGAGCGCAAGGTCTCTAACATCCAACAGCTCTGTGATGTTGTCATGGAGGAGTGGAAGAGGACTCCAGTGGCAACCTGTGAAGCTCTGGTGAACGCCATGCCCAAGAGGGTTAAGGCAGTGCTGGAATATAATGGTGGGCACACAAAATATTGACACTTTGGGCCCAATTTGGACATTTTCACTTAGGGGGTGCTCACTTTTGTTGCCAGTAGTTTAGACATTAATGGACGTGTGTTGAGTTATTTGAGGGGACAGCACATTTACACTTTTATACAAGTTGAACTTTACATTGTAGCAAAGTGTCATTTCTTCAGTGTTGTCACAAGAAAAAATAAACTAAAATATTTACAAAAATGTGAGGGGTGTACTCAAAAATGTGTACTCAAAATGTGAGATACTGTATGGCAAATGAGGCATAAGTGTTAAAAGGTGTGTTTTCTAAAAATGGCATTATTTTGCAGGTGTGGTTTTTGTATGTATTAAAGCGGAGTTCCACCCAAAAATGGAACTTCCGCTTTATGCACTCCTCACCCCCTTACATGCCACATTTGGCATGTAATTTTTCTGGGGCGGGAGTGTGTCCCCAGGTTTCAGAGGGACTTCCTGTCCCTCTTCCACCTTCCGCCTCGGGGTCGCCTAGGCGACTCCTCCTCTCCTCCTAGGCGGCCCCTCCCTCCTGGCAATCTTCTGGGACACATCACAGGTCCCAGAAGATTGCCTGGCCACTGGCAACACACAGAGCGACTCGCGCATGCGCAGTGCGTGCCCGGCCGTGAAGCCACGGCCGGTGCCCACACTTGCAATGCCGGCGCCGCAGGGAGGAGGGGGGAGACGAGCGAGGCTTCGGGAGCAGCCGTCGCTGGACCGGGAGACAGGTAAGTTTCTGTTTATAAAAAGTGTAGCTGCTGACTATTAATAAACAAAAAAAAGCATGGAACTCCGCTTTAAAGCTTGATGACTAAATCCTTGCAGTCAATTCATGTTTATTTGTCCCCTAACTCACCGAAAGAACATAGTATCAAAGCAAGCCATACAGGTAGCATACATAAATATAAATGACATAATTTGTTTTATACATGTATTTCTCAGCTTTCCTTTTAAGTCAACACTAGCTGGATTGCCCTTAGCCATCATGCTGTGTGGTTTTGGTCTTGCTCATCCTTGGCAAACAAGCGAGTGAAACGCACAAAATATGGGACAAGTAAAATATCAATCTGAATCACAATCAGCAGAAAACAAGGAAAATATGTATTTTAAAGAAAACAGACCATGCTGTGACCAGCCACATGAAACCAATGTAATTACATGTACAAGTCTGTTCCTGAGAGATTTTCCAGAGATTGTTAACTCTGGTGTTTTTCCTGCTTTCATTTCTGTAGCTAACTGAAAACTCAGTCAGATGCGCAATTGTCTCTCACACTACCGGTGCAGTTAAATTAAACAATTTATGTATTATACTGCTAAATAAGATAATTTAATATTGGTCTCCAACTAAGGAAAAAATATGAATCCTTAATGTGTGGATATTTATATCATATACAAATCAACACAAATTGCCTGAGCATTAAAATTATAATAAAATAATGAAGAGTGGTGTCTGGGCTTAGGGCTTGCTTCAAAAGAAAGCTGTAGTTTTTTTTTTGCCTTATTAGAACCCCCTACCCCAATGAGTGTAGCCAACTTGGTCTTACACTTACCTTCACCTCCAATCCAGCCATCTGCTGGCCCCTCTTGGAATTGCACAGCATTTCCTCCAAAATGCTTGCTTCTTACCTTAAATGAGCACTACAGAACTATTTATTCCTTATTGGACATCCATTCTCATGGTGGCCTTGCACGGTTGCTGGGAGTACTACTTTTCTATAGGAATGAAAGGTGGTGCAGAGTGCATGTGCAGTAAGAAGCAGCCATTTTTGAAGGAAAGGATGTGTTGTTCCGAGAGGGGCCACACAGTGAAGATTTCTGAATGAAACTAGTTAAAATAAATACATACAAAAAACGGCATTTATGCTTTAAAGTGGAGGTAAAGGAACTCAGCCTCCATTGAATTTTTGCCATAATGTGCAAGTATGTACAGCAGGGATAACTTATGAAAAAAGAGGAATCCTTTTATTATTAATATTATTATACAGGATTTATATAGCGCCAACAGTTTGCACAGTGCTTTACTATGTAGAGGCAGGACAGCACAATTAAAATACAGTTCAATACAGAAGGGACAGAAGGGCCCTGCGCGTGGAGCTTACATTCTAAAGGGAGGGGGAAGGTAGTACAAAAGGTAATAGCTGTGGGGGATGGTCTGATGGGGGTAGCTTGGGTACAGTTTTTAGGTGGGTGTAAGATAGGCTTCCCTGAATAAATGGGTTTTCAGGGATCTCCTAAAGGTGGACAGGTGGGAGCTGACCGGACAGACCGGGGCAGGGAGTTCCAGAGGATGGGAGAGGCTCTAGAGAAGTCCTGGAAGTGAGTATGGAAGGAGGTAACAAGGGAGCTAGAGAGAAGGAGGTCTTGGGAGGAGTGGAGGGGATGATTTGGGTGATATCTGCAGATGAGGTGATGTAGCTGGGGGTGATGGCCTTGTATGTTGTGGTTAGTATTTTGAATTTTATATGGTGGGGTAGAGGAAGCCAGTGAAGGCATTGGCAGAGAGGAGCGGCAGTCATGGATTGGTTAGTGAGGTGTATGAGTCTAGCAGCAGCATTATTAATAGACTGAAGGGGGAAAGCCTGTGTAAGGGTAGGCCATTGAGGAGAGAGTTGCAGCAGTTGAGGCAGGAAATAACCAAGGAGTGAATAAGTTGTTTTGTGATGTCCTTAGGAAGGGGCGAATCCTGGAGATGTTGCGGAGGTTAAGGCAGCAAGATTTAGCCAGTGATTGGATGTGGGGGCTGAAGAAGAAGTCAGAGTTTAGGGTTACACCTAGCACCCCGACACGGTTGGAGGGACCAATGGTTGTGCCATTGATCTTAATGGTAAAGTCACGGGGAGGGGACATCCATACCGATATGTCATTCAGTAAGTTTGTGGTCCGCGAGGAGATCGAGGGGGTGAGTTGAGGAGTGGAGAGATAGATCTGGGTGCCGTTGGCTTAGAGGTGGCATTGGAAGCCATGGGAGATTATCAGCTGGCCCAGGGAAGAGGTATAGAGAGAGAATAGGAGGATCCCAAGGACAGATCCTTGGGGTACTCCAACATAAAGGGGAAGAGGAGTGGAGGAGATGGTGTTGTATGCGACACTGAAAGTAGGAGGAGAAGCAGAATCACGGATGCCAAGGCAATGGAGTTTGTTGAGAAGGTGAAGGTGGTCAACTGTGTTGAAGGCAGCTGAGAGGTCCAAGAGTATGAGTATTGAGTACTGGCCCTTGGTTTTAGTAGGTCGTTGGAGAGTTCTGGTAGGGCAGTTTCAGTGGAATGTTGTGGGCAGAAGCCGGACTGTAGAGGATCGAGAAGGTTGTTGTCAGAGAGGAAGCAACTTATGCGGTCATGGACAAGGCGTTGGAGGCAAACGGGAGCAGGGAGATGGGTCTTAGGTTATTCAAAAAGGTGGAGTCCAGTGAGGGTTTTTTAAGTATTGGGGTAACTAGTGCATGTTTGAGCGGGGAGGGAAAGGGGCCAGAGGAGAGGGAGAGATTGAAGATGTGGGTTAGAGTGTTAAGGATAAAGCGGGAAGGTGGTCACAGTAATTGTGAGGCGACAGGGTCCAAAGGACAGGTGGTGGAGTGGGCCATGGAGAGGAGTTTGGCAACTTTCTCAGTGGTAACGGGGCTGAGGGTGAGTATTGAGTGTGGTGTGGTTTTTATGCAGCATCTCGAGTGATTTCCCTTAAGGTAGTATATACAGTATTTCTTAAGGAGATGTACGTACAGTATATGTGCATAACTATAAGATTCTGCATGAAAGAGTGCGCTAAAATATACACATCTATTTTTACAGTGAAAGGGATAGTGGTATAAACACTACTTTATTATAAGTCTTTATTATACAGTAGGTCTATCTGCTTAGTTCTTTGCTAACACATTTTTGCCAAAATGTGCAAGTATCTACAGCAGGGATAACTTATGAAAAAGAGGAATCCTTGTATGCAGCATTCAAGTTTAAGTTAAAATAGTTGTATACTTCAGACATGAAATAT
The DNA here is from genome assembly GCA_018402905.1 of Glandirana rugosa. Taxonomy (NCBI): domain Eukaryota; kingdom Metazoa; phylum Chordata; class Amphibia; order Anura; family Ranidae; genus Glandirana; species Glandirana rugosa. The sequence continues at coordinate 492,969 of BLSH010135754.1, forward strand.
GAACAAAACATATGCCTCTATAGTGTGTACTTGTCTCAGTTAAGAGCACTAAGTGTAATTTCTGTCTTTTGTTTTGTTCCTCTGCTATCAGCATGAATCACTTCTGACAACTTTTCTTGACACCAAGAGAAAAAAGGGAACAGGGGAGGAGCTCCAGCTGATTGACAGCCCTCTCTCTTTTCCTGTGAGCTGTGTGAAGGGAGGTGTGTCCCTTCCCTCCATACAGCTCTCTGAGCTCTCCTCACTGGGATTTGCAGAGTGTAATGTCAGCTCTGGCCCCCCTTTTTTAACTCTCAGAAAAGCTTATAAATTCAGCATTTTGAATGGATGTAGAGAAGAGAAGACTGCAGACAGACAGGTACAACTTATGTAGGAGGATTTGTTTCATCTCTGTGTATCACTGGAGGAAAGTCACTGCACTGGGTATATGTAAGGGTTTACAACCACTTTAAGTCTCCTCCTTGCATTGGTGAAATTAAACTTAAATCTATTTCCTGGTTGTGGGCAAAAGTTCCACTTAGCTTAGCTCACTAACTTAGCTCTCGTTTTCATAAATAAGACATTGAGGTGCAAGCTCCAGAATTATTATAATCGCCTTCCTTTCATTACCTAGTGATTTGTAAAAAAATGGCATATAAGGTACTGGGGCATGCTTTTTGGGGGCCATTATCACACTAAACAATAAATAAGGATAAGCTCCATTGCGTGCACCACATTTCTTTCTCGACTGGTTTCCCTTAAGGAAAGGTAGTACTTACAGTACATGTACATATATGTACATAACTATAACATTCTGCATGGAAGAGTCAAGTATGCACATCTATTTTTACAGTGAAAGGGCTAGTGCACAATCAGTACTTTATTATAGGGCTTTATTATAGGTCTCTCTGCTCAGTTTCTTGCTAACAAATGTGCCCAATACATTTATATGTAAAATATTCAATTAGCTTATATATCATTTAGGCTGCTGTTTTGAGACTTGAATATATTGTCATGTAAATACAGCATGCTTATTCAGTAGACATTCGTGGCATCACTGAGTTTCAGTCTAACAAATCACTTCTGTAGGTAGCACATGGAAATCAATGGATGCAACACACTTATAGTCACAGTGCATATTAAAAAGTAACTCCACTTTTGTTGAGAAAAAAAAACATTCCCCTCTGTGTAATCTATGTACTTTGCAAGGATTTTAACAAAATTTGATGCAGATTCCTACCTTTTGTTATTCTGAAGAAATAGCGGTTTGATTGTCTGTGTCCTTGTGAAAAGTGAATCTAATGGGAGTAATTTTGTAATTATCAATTGGCTGCTGCACTTCTGGGATTCTAATCAGGAACGTGGCAGGTGTTCATCCCTTCGGATGTGATTGTTTTTTAAAGAATCTCACCAAAAATTGCATTTTTGTTGTAGGGGATGCCCAAAATCTGACTTGTATCTTAGTACAGACCGGAAAATCAGTAAGCCAATCACACAAGCAGGAAATTACATTTCTGAGGGATGTTCTATATGCCATCTGTGTACAGAATGCCTTCAGGTTGCCATATTGCATAGCATTTTACAGAAATCTACAGTACTGTAGTTTGAAATAGAAAGGTAATTTGCTTCATAATATTCATTTAAACTATGGCTTGTGTGGCAATTGTATATTTTTAAAAATGTTTTTCTTTATGTGCTATTTTTTTCCCAAGAAAGTGGAGTTACCCTTAATCTTATAGATGTGTCTCTTCTCTTTCTTTATTCATAGCATAGGGAAAATACCAGCTTTTCCTCTACAATTGTTAATGTTGGGTTTTATATAAGCAACATAAAGCACAGATAATATTCCTATAAGCATTCTGCATACCTGGCACATTAACCAGTTTACATCCAGATTTTCCAATGTTTTATGACATCTCTTCACTTGAGTGGATTTTTCCTCCCAAGCTAGAATACCCTCTGACAGCTCCGTCTGTCAGACACAAAATACAGTCTGTCAGATTTTATCCTGCTTATAGGTTTGATGAATGTAATAAAACTGATCATTTCTTTCAAAATAATGTAGAAGCCAACAGTGTGTATTCTTATTTAATTCTGAGCCAGAAAAGCTTGTTTTACTATGCATTTCTCAAAGAGTTAGATGTGACTGATCTAGCAGCACATATAACATGCTTACAGATTGTTTAACACAGCTGTAGTAGCACAGATTTACCATCTTCAAACTATATATCAAGATGATGCTTTTATAAATAAGGAAGCTACAAAAGATTTTTACAGTATAAAATGTATGGAAACAGATTAGGTTAGATTCATAGCAGTTATCTTATTGGTTTTGATTTCTTGATCGATTGATATATATTTTTTGTTAATTCATAATTTTTCAATGACAGTACCATAGGGTAACAGAATATCTAGCTTTCATCTTTTTCGCAACTGTCACCAACTGTTACTAACAGGTATGATATAGCAGCAGTGGAGGAATAGTACCATGCATATTCACAAAAACCCTTCACTCTACTAGAAAGTCAGAAGATCACGTGGCTTGGAGCAAATGTGTACTGTGGTCACTGGATATTTATCTGTGCTGTAAATAACATCAGCTCAATCAGCCTGTAGATTGGCAGATCTTCAAATGCTTTACACAATAAATGTCTCTCATTATGTACCAAATATCTATTATTATAATCTTCATGTTCTCCATAAATGTTTAATACAGATAAAAACGGGTGAAGCAAAATACGTGTTTGGCTTGGGGATTCCAAATCTATGACAGATCATATGACAGACCACTGGCCAGGGCCACCTCAACAGCATCACGGGCCCCTGGGCAAAGTAATGCACTGGGGTCCCTATCAGCCTGACCCAATTTACAATCTACTCTCAAAGATTAAAGTGTAAATATTTTATATAGTTAAACATATACTGTATTTATTAGCACTTTCAATAAAATCAATAAAAAAAAGAAAACATGCCATAAATCAAAGATAGGGAGGGTCAGCATGGCACAGTACAGGGGTTCAGCAAAGCACAGTGCAATTTAGGGGTCAGCATGGCACAGTACAGGGGTCAGGGTACAGTACAGGGGTCAGCAGAGCACAGTACAAGAGATCATGAGTTCACAGTACAGGGGTCAGTATGGTACAGGGGTCAGAAGGGTACAATACAGGGAGTCAGCTGGGCACAGTAAAGGGGTCAGGAGGGCACAGTGTGGGTGGGACAGGAGGGCACAGTACAGGAAGCAGTAGGGAACAGTGTGTGTATGGGTCAGGAGGGCACAGTATGGGGGTTAGTAGGGCACAGTGTGTGTGGGTCAGAAGGGCACAATACAGGGGTTAGTAATCTACATTACAGAAACTTTCCTCCAGCAGAGCAATGCAGGGAAGCTGCTGGCACAGATCTTACCTGTTCTAACATGGTGTCAATGGGCTAAACATACAATCTGGAATAAAACCTTCCCCCTCTTCCTTACACTAGCAGATTCCGATGCTCTGCATTGGTTCAGGAAAAATCCCCCAAGGTGGAGGGGGCTTGTGAGGGCAGGATGTGTATTGCTCAGAACCCTGCTGGCCCTTCTCTCCTTTTAATCTCAGGCAATTACATCACATGAGATGTACTGTAAGGGGCTTGTAACCCCCCCTAATTATGTACTTACCTTGTGTTTTACTGTGACTTAACTTAGAGTGATTCTTTAACATTTGCTTTTAGCTGACAAGTCTCATATGTGGCAACACTGTTATCATAGAAAAGATGATATTGAACGTGAGAACTAGAAAGATAGTTGTAGATGGTTTGGCAAAACGCCCAGAAAATGTTTACCAAATTATAATCATAAATACTGATAAATATGTCTGGGATATAATTGGATCTAACTTTAAGATTGTACAATAATACACACATGTATACTTTATGAATATGTGTATTAATTACTAACAGGTGTTAAGGGTGACAAACATATGCTACATAGTTACATAGTTAGTGAGGTTGAAAAAAGACCCAAGTCCATCAAGTCCAACCTTTGTGTGTGCTTTTATGTCAGTATTACATTGTCTAACCCTCAATGTTGTGGTCCCTTGGGTACCAATCTAATAGTTTTTTAAATGATCTATGCTCCCAGCTGAAACCACTGTTTGTGGAAGAGAATTCCACATCCTTACTGCTCTTACCGTAAAGAACCATATACGCAGTTTAAGGTTAAACCGCCTTTCTTCTAGTTTTAATGAACGGCCACTTGTCTTTGTGTGCTCCCTTGCGTGGAATAGTTTTGTCCCTATTGTGGGATCACCTGTACAGTTTTTGTACATTGAAATTATATCCCCTCTCAAGCGTCTCTTCTCCAGAGAGAATAAGTTCAGTGCTTGTAATCTTTCCTCATAACTAAGGTCCTTCAGTCCCTTAACCACTTGCTTACTGGGCACTTAAACCCCCCTCCTGCTCAGACCAATTTTCAGCTTTCAGCGCTCTCACACTTTGAATGACAATTGCACGGTTGGGCGACACTGTACCCATATGAAATTTTTATCATTTTTTTCCCATAAATATCTTTTGGTGGTATTTAATCACTGCTGGGTTTTTTATTTTTTGCTAAAAAACACAAAACAAGACCGAAAATTTAGAAAAAGAAAACCTGTTTCAGTTTTTTTATATAAATTTTGAAAACAGGTAATTTTTTTTCTTCATTGATGTGCGCTGTTGAAACTGCACTGATGGGCATGTATAAGCTGCACTGATGGGCACTGATAAGCTGCACTAATGGGCACTGATAGGCTGCACTGATGGGCACTGATAGGCTGCACTGATGGGCAATGATAAGGCGGCACTGATGGGCACTGATAAGGTGGCACTAATGGCCATTGATAGGTGGCACTGATAAGCACTGATGAGGTGGCACTTATGGGTGGCACTGATGGTTGGTACTGATGGTTGGCACTGATGGGTGCCACTGAAGGGCACTTATAAGCGGCAATGAAGGGCACTGATAAGCTGCACTGACACGTTTCACTGATGGGTGGCACTTATGGACACTGATGGGTGGCACTGATGGGCACTGGTGGGTGATGCAGATATGCAGCACTGATCGGTGGCACTAATTTGTAGCGCTGGTGGGCAAAGGTAGGTGGCACTGTGGGCACTGGTAGGTGGCACTGTGGGCACTGGTAGGTGGCTCTGGTGGGTACTGACAGGTGGCTCTGGTGTGCACAGATGAGCCATCTGCAGCTCTCTGTGCGAGGGACCAATGTCCCTCTGAAAGAAGCCGGTGAGGGGAAAAAAAAAAAGATCAACAGCTCTTGTTTACATCACGTGATCAGCTGTCATTGGCTGACAGCTGATCAAGTAGTAAGGGGGCGGTCAGCAGCTCGTGCACGAGAGGAAGTCCACCCGGAAATTGAGCTCCGTGCTGCAGCCGTCTTTTGGCAATAGCGTGGATCTCCAGGGGTTAAAGCGGTTGTCAACTTGTGACAACTACTTTAACCTACAGGTAAGCCTATGATAAGGCTTACCTGAAGGTGTCCTGCATATCTCCTAAACCTGTACGGTTCAGGAGATATGCAGTGTATTTGCTGTGCCGACGTCACGTTGGCACATGAGCAGTGAAGAAACGGCCTCCACGCCGTTCCTCCACTGCGACCGCGTCGTGACTGGCGGCTCCCGCGTGCATGGGCGGGAGTGACATCACGCGACTCAGGCCAGTCACAGCGCCGGAGTCGGGGCCCCGGAAGGAAGAGGGGCAGAAGGGGACAGCGCCGGACATCGCAGGCTTCGTTTGCAATGCATAGTAGCCCATTATGCTTCTACTTTGCAGGGGCATGTAGAGGAAAGTAAACCCCATCTGGATTTACTTCATCTTTAATTAGCTTTGTTACCTTCTCTAAACCATTTCTAGTTCCAGGACGTCCTTCCTGAGTACTGGTGCCCAGAACTGGATGGCATACTCCAGGTGCGGCCTCACCAGAGACTTGTAGAGGGGGGGAATTATTGATTTATCCCTGGAGTTTATCCTCTTTTTGATGCATGCCAATATTTTGTTGGCTTTGCTTGCCGCAGCTTGGCATTGCATGCCATCCTTTTCCATCCTAGATTGCCCCAGAGGCTCTCCCATTGGTACCCAAATGCATTATTTTACATTTTTCTACATTAAACCTCATTTGCCATTTATCTTCCCACCCCATTAATTTGTTCAGATCTTCTTGCAAGGTTTCCACATCCTGTGGAGAAATTATTGCCCTGCTTAGCTTGGGATCATCGGCAAATATTGAGATTGCGCTATTGACCCCATCCTCCAGATTATTTATGAATAAATTTAATAGGATTGGTCCCAGGACAGATCCCTGAGGGAACCCACTTTCCACACCAGACCATTCCGAGTACTCCCTGTTTATCCCCACCCTCTGGAATCGCCCCTGTAACCAGTTTTCAATCCATGTACTCACCCTTTGATCCATGCCGACAGTCCTTAGTTTGTACATTAAGAGTTTATGGGGAACTGTCAAATGCTTTTGCAAAATCTAGATACACCACGTCTACAGGCCTTCCTTTATCTACATGGCAGCTCACCTCCTCATAGAAGGTTTGGTATGGCATGAGCGATTCTTCATGAAACCACGCTGATTACTGCTAATGATACAGTTTTCATTACAATAATTTTGTATATAATCCCTTATTATTCCCTCCAAGAGCTTGCATATTATTGATGTTAAGCTAACTGGCCTGTAGTTTCCAGGGATATATCTTGGTCCTTTTTTATATATTGGTGCTACATTGGCTTTTCTCAAATCAGCTGGTACCATACCAGTCAGTAGACTGTTCTTAAAAATTAGGTACAGTGGTCTGGCAATTTCTTGACTGAGTTCCTTAAAGACCCTCGGGTGCAAGCCGTCAGGTCTCGGTGCCTTATTAACGTTAAGTCTATTCCTAATTTTATCCTCAGTTAGCCATGAGGGTACTTCATGTGACGTGCTGTGAGGCCCTACATTGTCATGTATATGTATATTAACAATTCTATGAAAGTGGGTTTGTCTTTAACCACTGCAGCCCCGGAAGGATTTACCCACTTCCTGAACAGGCCATTTTTTGCGATACGGCACTGTGTCACTTTAACTGACAATTGCGTGGCTGTGCGACGCTGTACCCAAACAAATTGACGTCCTATTTTTCCCACAAATAGAGCTTTCTTTTGTTGGTATTTGATCACCTCTGTGGTTTTTATTTTTTGCGTTATAAACAAAAAAAGAGTGCACATTTTGAAAAAGAAATCTTTTTTTTAAATTTCTGCTATATGGTATATCCAAAAAAATATATATAAAAAAACAAATGTATTCATCAGTTTAGGCCAATATATATTCTAAATATTTTTGGTAAAAACAATCGCAATAGGCGTATATTGATTGGCTTGCACAAAAGTTATTGCGTCTACAAACTATGGGATAGATTTAGAGACTTTTATTTATTTAATTGCTTTTATTGGTAATGGTGGTGATCTGCAATTTTTAGCGGGACTGCGATATTGCGGCGGACACATCTGACCCCAGCTGACACTTTTTGGGGACCAGTGACATTACATTGATCAGTGCTATAAAAATGCAGTGATCAATGTATAAATGATACTTACAGGGAAGGGGCTAACACTAGGTGGAGATCAAGGGGTTAAGTGTGTTCTCTCAGCATGTTTTAACTGTAGGGGGGGTGGGCTCACTGACACATGACTGAAATCGCTCTTCCCGATCACTGGGAACAGCAGATTTCTAACATGTCCCCTGTCAGAACGGGAATCTGCCTTGTGCACATAGGCAGATCCCCGTTATGCCTCTGTACACCGCGATTGCATGTCGCCAGTGGACATCGAGCCGACATACAATGATGGCGATTCACGCTATCCTGTCACCTTGCCGCAGTATAACTGCAGTGGGTGGTTGGGAATTGGTTAATGATGACAAGCAATGGGAGGACATTTTTCTTTAGTTTCTGTTGGTGTAATGTTGTAAATATCGCTTGGTCATATCTTGATAATACATTGGATTTAAGATACTGAACCAGAAAATAAAAGATGAATGATGCCTTATTCTGTGTCCATGTGTTGACTTCAGTCTACATTGCTCCCCGCAGAGCTCTGAGTGTGTGTGTGTCTGGGAGTGAGGAATGGAGAGTGACACCACAGGTTAGTATAGGAGTAATATATAGGGAATACATCCTTAATTATAGATAGTTATTATTAACTTGTTGTAAGTAGTTGTAGTATCCTTTCGGTTTTGGTGTCCGTAGTACTGGGTAGGTAGAGGCCAAAATTTTTGGTTGCCCTCCTATAACGGAATCAAAGTGGGTTAAGAGTTAAAAGAGAACCGGATGGCAGTTGCTTAAGTGAATATGCCCTCTCCGGTTGCTCAGAAGAACTGCTCGGAAATCTGCTTAAAACACATATTGTCCGTAATTTTAGCAGTGTTTTTAGTAGTTCGTATTTTTGTGGGGTTGGACGCAGCCATTTGGGGTTCTGGCAATAAGCTGCTTATTGTCGCCACCGATTGCCCGCCCTTCTCAGACAAGAGCCTCAAGCACTGTGTTAGCACTGAGGGAAGCACTGGAGTTTGAAGCCTGTGCAGGCACTGAAGCTTGAAGCTCATGCTCCTTTTTTGGTTTTACTTCACTCAATTGGTATATTACTTACAGTTTCTCACAAAAGTGAGTAAACCCCTCACATTTTTGTAAATATTTTATTATTTCTTTCATGTGACAACACTGAAGAAATGACACTTTGCTACAATGTAAAGTAGTGAGTGTACAACTTGTATAATAGTGTAAATTTGCTGTCCCCTCAAAATAACTCAACACACATCCATTAATGTCTAAACTGCTGGCAACAAAAGTGAGTACACCCTGAAGTAAAAATGTCCAAATTGGGCCCGATTAGCCATTTTCCCTCTGTCATGTGACTGAGGTGTGAATGGGGTGCAGGTGTGTTAAATTTGGTGTAATCGCTCTCACTCTCTCATACTGGTCACTGGAAGTTCAACATGGCACCTCATGGCAAAGAAGTCTCTGATGATCTGAAAAATAGAATTGCTGTTCTACATAAAGATGGCCTAGGCTATAAGAAAATTGGCAAGACCCTGAAACTGAGCTGCAGCACTGTGTCCAAAACCATACAGCAGTTTAACAGGACAGGTTCCACTCATAACTGGCCTCGCAATAGTCGACCAAAGAAGTTGAGTGCACGTGCTCAGCATCATATCCAGAGGTTGTCTTTAGGAAATAGACATATGAGTGCTGCCAGCATTGCTGCAGGCAGAGTTTGAAGGGGTGGGGGGTCAGCCTGTCAGTGCTCAGACCATACGGTGCACACGGCATCAAATTGGTCTGCATGGCTGTCATCCCATTAGGAAGCCTCTTCTAAAGATGATGCACAAGAAAGCCTGCAAACAGTTTGCTGAAGACAATCAGACTAAGGGCAAGGATTACTGGAACCATGTCCTGTGGTCTGATGAGACCAAGATAAACTTATTTGGTTCAGATGGGGTCAAGCGTGTGTGGCAGCAACCAGGTGAGGAGTACAGAGACAAGTGTGTCTTGCCTACAGTCAAGCATGGTGGTGGGAGTGCCATGGTCTGGGGCTGTATGAGTGCTGCTAGCACTGGGGAGCTACAGTTCATAGAGGGAACCATGAATGCCAAGATGTACTGTGACATACTAAAGCAGAGCATGATCCCCTCCCTTCAGAGACTGGTTGGCAGGGCAGTATTCCAACATGATAACGACCCCAAACACACCTCCAAGACGACCACTGCCTTGCTAAAGAAGCTGAGGGTAAAGGTGATGGACTGGCCAAGCATGTCTCCAGACCTAAACCCTATTGAGCATCTGTGGAGCATCCTTAAACGGAAGGTTGAGGAGCGCAAGGACTCTAACATCCACCAGCTCCATGATGTCGTCATGGAGGAGTGGAAGAGGACTCCAGTAGCAACCTGTGAAGCTCTGGTGAATTCCATGCCCAAGAGGATTAAGGCAGTGCTAGAAAATAATGCTGGCCACACAAAATATTGACACTTTGGGCCCAATTTGGACATTTGCACTTAGGGGTGTACTTACTTTTGTTGCCAGCGGTTTAGACAGTAATGGCTGTGTGTTGAGTTATTTTGAGGGGGCAGCAAATTTACACTGTTATACAAGCTGTACACTCACTACTTTACATTGTAGCACAGTGCAATTTCTTCAGTGTTGTCACATGAAAAGATATAATAAAATATTTACAAAAATGTGAGGGGTGTACTCACTTTTGTGAGATACTGTATATTCATTACTGTGTTTGTTTGCTAATATGATAATCATGTGTTGCGGAGAAAGTTCTAAGGCAGAATATGTGCTTAGGTAAAGTGTTCTTTGGCCTTGTAGTTCCACTGGGGTTCAGAGGATCAAAGGTACCTAAGGTGTTTTTGCATCAGGTCTCTTCTGGATCCAATCTGGGATTGGACTCTTTAATGTTTTGTTGAATCCTGCTGCGATATTGGGTTTGAGAAAGATGTTCAATTGAATATATACAGTATCTCACAAAAGTGAGTACTCCCCTCACATTTTTGTAAATATTTTATTATATCTTTTCACACACTTTTCTATATTATTTTATAAATGTTTTTACACTCCCCTCATGAGTGAAAACACTCTATGACATATATA
>BLSH010135754.1:504381-557493 GCA_018402905.1 Glandirana rugosa
TCGCGCAAGTTTGTCAAATTTGTAGCAAGCCGCAGGTCAGTGTTATTATTGTGACTGGACGCCGAACGATGTTTAAACTGTTTGAACGCGCTGTTTTATCCCTACGAATGTGAGTGTGCAATTTGCATTTTTTTATTAAATCTGATTTTTGCAATCTACACTATTGGATGTTCATATGTTTTTGATGATCACCGACCGCAATTCTTGACAAGCTGTAATTACCACGTTCTGCCTGGAGCTGCATATGGGATCTCTATAGAGTGGGAGAGACCGCTGTTTTTGTCCCTTTGGCTGAACCGTTCATTCAAGGCTGACACTGACCCTCCGTAATAGGGGGTCGGTGGGTTCTGGTAAGAGGCTTGGCGTGTTGGTGTCACGGGTGATGGTCTACACGGTGGAAGTTTGGTGACTACTGCCAACAATGAAAGATCTCTTTTAAGGATTTCACTATGTGGACATTGTAGTATTACTTGTGCGCTGCAGTTCATTTTATGTTTTGTTTTTGGTCTCACCTCGACCAGTCTGTCAGCTGCATGAACATTCTCAAACTGTGGGTTTAGGGATTCACCATATCCCATAGTTGGGGTTTTACCATCTCTATTGTTATTTTTTTCTAGCGCAGGATTGATTTTTACAATATCTTGATAATATATTCGATTTAAGATACTGAACCAGGAACTAAAAGACGAGTGATGCATTATTCTGTGTTCATGTGTCGACTTTGGTCTTCATTGCTCCCCGCAGAGCTCTGTGTATGTGTGTGTGTGTCTGGGAGTGAGGAATGGAGAGTGCCAGCACAGGTTAGTGTAGGAGTTATATACAGTTGTGCTCATAAGTTTACATACCCTAGCAGAATTTATGATTTCTTGGCCATTTTTCAAATAATATGAATGATAACACAAAAACATTTCTTTTCCTCATGGATAGTGTTTGGCTGAAGTCATTTATAATCATTTAACTGTGTTTACTCATAATGACAACAGAAACTACCCAAATGACCCTGATCAAAAGTTTACATACCCAGGTGATTTTAGCCTGATAACATGCACACATGTTGACACAAGGAGGTTTGAATGACTATTAAAAGTAACCATCCTCATCTGTGATCTGTTTGCTTGAAATTAGTGTGTGTGTATAAAAGGTCAATGGGTTTCTGGACTCTTGACAGACCCTTGCATCTTTCATCCAGTGCTGCACTGACGTTTCTGGATTCTGAGTCATGGGGAAAGCAAAAGAATTGTCAAAGGATATGCGGGAAAAGGTAGTTGAACTGTATAAAACAGGAAAGGGATATAAAAAGATATCCAAGGAATTGAGAATGCCAATCAGCAGTGTTCAAACTCTAATCAAGAAGTGGAAAATGAGAGGTTCTGTTGAAACCAAACCACGTTCAGGTAGACCAACTAAGATTTCACCAACAACTGCCAGGAAAATTGTTTGGGATTCAAAGAAAAACCCACAAATAACTTATGGTGAAATACAGGACTCTCTGAAAACATGTGGTGTGGCTGTTTCACGATGCACAATAAGGAGTAACTTCAAAAAAGATGGGCTGCATGGTCGAGTCGCCAGAGGAAAACCATTACTACGCAAATGCCACAAAGTATCCCACTTACAATATGCCAAACAGCACAGAGACAAGCCTCAAATCTTCTGGCACAAAGTCATATGGAGTGATGAGACCAAAATTTAGTTTTTTGGCCACAACCATAAACGACACATTTGGAGAGGAGTCAACAAGGCTTACGATGAAAGGTATACCGTTCCTAATGTGAAACACAGAAGTGGATCGCTGATGTTTTGGGGATGTGTGAGCTACAAAGGCACAGGAATTTGGTCAAAATTGATGGCAAGATGAATACAGTATGTTATCAAAAAATACTGGAGGAATATTTGCATTCATCAGCCAGGAAGCTGCGCATGGGATGTACTTGGACATTTCAACGTGACAATGATCCAAAACACAAGGCTACAGCAGAATAAAGCGAAGGTTCTGGAGTCTACTGACCTCAGTCTCCTGACCTCAATATTATTGAGCCACTCTGGGGAAATCTCAAGCATGCATTTCATGCAAGACAGCCCAAGAATTTACAAGAACAAGAGGAATGGGCAGCTGTACCATCTGAGAAGATAAAGAGCCTCATCCACAAATACCACAAAAGACTTCAAGCTGTCATTGATGTTAAAGGGGGTAATACACGGTATTAAGAACCGGGGTATGTAAACTTTTGATCAGGGTCATTTGGGTAGTTTCTGTTGTCATTAAAATTTAAAGCGAGTAAACACAGTTGATTGATAATAAAAGGCTTCCGCCAAACACTAACCATGAGTGAAAGAAAAGTTTTGTGTTATGATTCATATTCTCTGAAAAATGGCCAAGAAATCATAAATTCTGCCAGGGTATGTAAACTTATGAGCACAACCGCATAGGTAATACATCCTTAATGATAGAACGGTATTATTAACTTGTTGTAAGCCAGGTTGTAGTATCCTTTCATGCACAGGAGAGGAGGATCGGTGGGGATTGGAGCAATACAAATCCTTCCCACAGAAGCAACATCAGTAAAATGCTCCGTCTTAGGGAATTGTTCCTGAACCAATGCAGAGCATTGGAAACTGCTAGGGGAAGATAGAGGGGAGGGTTTAAGTCCATATTATAGCGTTAGCCCACTGCAGGCTGCTGTTGTCCCCGTGGCCCAGAATCTGGGACACTGTCCAGGATTATCATGTGGGGCCACCATGCACCTGGCCATTAAGAGGACCCTGACAATGAACCTAGTTTGGTATGTTATTATTGGGGTATGAAGTGGATCTGTAGTTCATTTTAAACTTCTAAAAATCATGCCAAAAAATAAACACCTTAATTTGTCCACTTAAACCATTATTGGAAAACAAAGTTCCTACTGTGACCCCCACTGGTTTAATTCCACTTTGTTATGGTGGCCTAAACGTCTCTTACTAATTGCCATTCCTGCCCATAGTATCCAGAAAGTACTGGATTTTTCTAGCTAATAAACCCTTATGTATGACTGTGTATTGAGCCATCTATTTCAGTGCTTGCCAGTGCCCAGAATTAATTTTGATTCTGCACCATGGTGTACAGGGATTGCAGCATATGTTTAAAACTGCAGCTCTTATTTTTCTTATCCTTGCAGACAGAACTAACACCATGAGTGTCAGGGGGGCATTTTCTCTTGGAACTTACAGAACATGAAGGCTGGTAAAATATTTCAACACATCCATTGTAAGATATGTTTTTTGCCATAACCATGCAACTAAAACTGATTTTGTCTATGGCTTCAATACCTGAAGTAAATTATCTTATTTGGGAGGCTACCAAAACATGCCTTGCACATACTAAATGTAACACTAGCAATTATTTAACAAATGTACAGTAATATCTCTAATTTATGGTACAAGTAAGAGTTTTTCTTAACCATCAAAAAATGGTAGAAGAAGGTAAGATAATATTTTTGGGCATGATGCTGGGTGCTAGAATGGTTTTAATATAGAGGCCAAAAAAATTAACTTGGGTTCACTTTAAGTAATGAATGATCTATCATTATAGTCTAGTGGCTTATACAACCCAGAAAATAGATGATCAAGGACTGCATGATTAGCAGGTACAATATGTGACAGTGGTGGCTCGTGTTTTTTTTGGAAGGGGCGGCAATCAACCAACCCCCGCTCACAGCCAGCGGCACGGACCACGGACGCACACAGCCACCCCAACCCTCCCATCCGAGGCTATCACTCATCCAGCACCCCCACACGCCTGCTGTTTGCCCGGCACTTACCCTATCTTAGTGGGTCAGGCAGTGGGTGAAGGGCAGCAAGAAGTGTCCCAGGAGCTGCTCTGTTCCCTCTCATATAGACGTTGTGTGTCTCTTCTCTCCTCCTTGCAAGGCATCCAATAGGATCACCTGAATTGTCAGCCAATCAGGTGACAGGAATCAGACTCGCTTCCTGATTGGCCGGGAGGAGGATCAGTGTTGCAACAATGACTATTCATTTGCTGTTGCAACAACCTGGGTGAGATTGGGACACACTGCTCTGCGCCCCAAGCCCACCCTATTTTGAAGCCTATTAGAGCCTCTGGCTCTAATCAGGTGCTTCAAAAGACACACCTTCCGCCTATCCCCGCAATGGTATTTCATGCGCCCGGTGTCCTGAAAGGGGCCGGGCGCATGGATAGGGAGGGTGGCGGTGTTGGGGGGCGGAGCCCGTGTGCTCACAATGCATGGGCCGCCCCTGGAATGTGAAGTTCCTGAAAAGCCAAAAACCCTTGTAAAACTATATGGCTACTTCTTAGGGTTCTGCAGGCAATCAGTGCAAGTTCTGGAAACGTTCAACATGTCAATAACACAAAATGAAAAATTGCCACACATGAAAAATGATATTAACTATTGTTACATAAAAAAAATGTAATCACAAGAGCCACGAGGATCATTTGCACTTGTTAAATGGTGCTCTTCTCCTGTCTCAGTTGTTCTCTTGTGGTGTCAATGTGTCAAACACAAACAAGTGTCTGATGAAGACTTCAAGTGACTATGCCAACAAAAACTGCATGAGCATGTTTTACTGTTCCACCCATCAGGAGATCCAGGGTGAAAGAGTGAAAATGGGTATTTTAGTTTAACAAAAATGCTTGATTATGGTACATTTGGAAAATTAAAAGGCATTCAATTAGGGGTTAATATCTAAAGTGACCAGCTGTTATGTGTAAACATCCATGACTTGTGAAACTATTTGGGAGGTGCTGCCCTCCAACCTGGTCTATGTGGTTTATCTAAACATCTAGCCCTTATAATCTACAATCTACAGATCACTCAGATGAAGTCTTCTGCAGCACTGTATACTAAAACATGGTACATTGTAAGTAAAACTCTGCCCCTATGACCATTTCTTTCTGTGAAATATGGAAATCTATAGGCAATTATAACTATATTCAGTACACTATAAAACATTTTATCTTACTTATACTGAATAATATGTATGTTTTGATACTTTAAAATGTCCAATAGACTTTATGTGCTTTTTAACACTGGAAAGTCACTATTGCTTTTTTTCACTAAAACACGTTATTTGATTTGTAATAATTTTCAGTCTCAAAACACAGGCGGTAGAAAGTTACAGCATAATAAATTGATGTAAATCTTCCATCTTAGAGCATTTAGATTCAATTTTCACTCCAGTTACAGAATCATCAGATAAATATGAATCATGAATAGATACTCAAAGCTACAGAGTTCCTCATAGAGAGTTAGTTCTAGAGGTCTCGGTCTGTTCATATTGTTTCTCACACATTGTGATTCTCCAGATACTGCCTGTTCACCCTTTTATGCTCATCCACAAATTAAATCTAGTCCAATCCATCATTGTCTAAGATGCTTTATACATAAGTGTAATGCTATATTTTACTGTACTAGAAGGGATTTGTGGCTATAGATCATTTTTCTCATTTAAAGGGCAAGTAACAAAAATATGTTTTTATTCATACATAGTGAAAGTTGTTTGCGTTTTATTGAGGAGTGTGTTTCTTGAGAAATGGAGAATTGTTTTTAATTGCTTTCATGTGGGTTTGGTAAATACACTGATAGAGCAATATTTTTACCCATTTCTATGGTTTAACTATTTACAAAAAAAGAACAATCTGAACTTAGATTTTGAAGCTATTGTTCCTACCAACATTTCCTGCATTTGCCCTATATATGTGTCTTGAGTGGAAGGCATGTGCCTGAAAATTGAATTTAAAAATGGAGGAGCTTATCTTGAAGAAATACCTATCTTTCTATATATGACCTGGAAGCAAGACTTCTGGATGTGTATGAAAATTACTTTAAAAAATAAAGGCGATTATCTTGAATAGGTTCCTGCATTATGCTTCTGCATAAATAACTCTTCTTTCATTCACTTTATGTGAGTATAGACAGCTGGGTCAGGGTAAGCCTAGTGTTGGGGCCATTGATCAAAGATTACCTTGAACAGAAAGCAACATGTGTGGCTAAACTGGCAGACAGAGTGTTTTTTTTTAAGGTACGATAAAGATATACATTCGACCCCTGAAATTTGTGGGGGTTACGTTCGTGGAGCACCCGCGAACTATGAAAAACGGCAAATTTTGGATCTCGTCAAAAAAAATAGGTCAGTTGCCAGAAGCCTTAGAAGGTGCAGGGCATTTGGGCAGCATCTTAGGGCTTTAAGAAGAACAAAACAAAGAACACTCAGCGAAATACTGGAGATAGCTACATGCAGTAAACTGTTATGATCCGGGAATGCCGGGCTACATCTGCCGGGGAGGAAAAATCTGCAAACGACTGAGGCTGCAAACTCTGAACTACAACTTTGCGGTGGTCGACTGTATTGTCTAATTTTAAAGACTCGTTTGAATTCTTGCTCAAATTTTGGTGTGCTTTGAATATTTCAGCTAGACCTGTGCGGTAACTTTGCATCCCTGTGTTTCATCCCTTTGGGGATACCAGGCTGTTAGACCTCCTTTACTTGTAGAGGTCATTTATAAAGGTGAGCAGTTTGTCGTGGCACTGGTGATCAGACTGCACTTCACAATATTTAATCTAGAGTACACACACCTTGTGGACCCACCTGGATTGGGACGTCATTATTTAATGTGCACATGTATTTCTGGATTATTCACAGTATTTTGGTTATTTAACACTTCATATGTGAACTTTGAGATGTGTTTTACAAATTAACACACTGGATTTGTTATGGTTTTACCTTGGTTTTCACACAGTGCCGTTTTGTTAGTATTGTTTACAGTTTTTCACCATTATTTTTTGTCACTTGAAACCTGAAAGATTTTTGGAAATTTAATTTAGTGAGGGTGGCACTGCACTACACATTTTGTTATTGGTAGCAAGTATGGCTGGAAAGTGAGGAGTATGCATACCATGTGGCAGTTTGGCAGTATCTTGCTCCAGTATGAGTGTCTCCTCCCGCAAAGGCACCCTATGATCTCACCCACCATACAGTATCACCAGTGCTGAAAGTGCTACTGAATTCTGCAGAGGGGACCAGTGCAGCCCCCTAATAGACCTCCTCCTCGGGAAGGACTGCCTGTACACCATCTCTACTGAGAGTGCTACTGAATGCTGAAGAGGGGACTAGTGCAGCCCTCTAATAGACCTCCTCCTGAGAAGGACTGCCTGTATACCCTTTCTGCTGAGAGTGCTACTGAATGCTACAGAGGAGACCAGTGCAGCCCCCTAATAGACCTCCTCCTCGGGAAGGACTGCCTGTACACCCTCTCTACTGAGAGTGCTACTGAATGCTGAAGAGGGGACCAGTGCAGCCCTCTAATAGACCTCCTCCTGAGGAGGACTGCCTGTATACCCTTTCTGCTGAGAGTGCTACTGAATGCTACAGAGGAGACCAGTGCAGCCCCCTAATGGGCCGCCTCCTGGGGAGGACTGCCTATACACTCTCTGGGGCCTTGCTTAGGGAAAGAGAGAGAAAGATACAAACAGGGAGAAAATGAGAGGAAAAGTATATTTTCCATAGTATAAATTGTTTTGATTCTGTGATGAAACCTAATAACTAGTGTTGAGCGAACCCGGACTGTAACATTCGGGTCAGTACCGAACTTTTGGGTGTCCGGGACCTGGACCTGAACACGGACGTTTCAAAAAATGTTCGGGTTCTGGGTTCTGGTAGTTGATCACGCATGTTGAATAGCTGCAGGGCAGCCAATCAACAAGCGTTTCACTGGTTTGCCCTTAGAAGCCAGCACAGCCATGCCTACTAATGGCATGGCTGTGATTGGTCAGTGCATCATGTGACCCAGCCTCTATATGAGGCTGGAGTCACAGTGCTGCATGCCACATGCTCTTGGGTTAGTGTAGGGAGAGGATGCTGCCGGCGTTTTTTGTGAGGGACAGATTGCAGACATTTTAACATCTGATCCTGCATCCTGAGATTACTAATACTGTTGCTCTGAGGGACAGATTGCAGAAATTTGAGATTTCCATACTGCTGCTTTGAGTGACAGATTGCAGATCAAACTCTGCATAACACAGCGATAGCTACGATCGTACACAACGATCAGATTGTGGGAGTAATTTCACATACTGCTGCTTTGAGCGATCTGACTGCACTAGGTAGAGGCTTCTGCTTAGAGGGACAGATTATTGTTCAAAAATCATCTTCCTAGTTCTAAAGGGAGAGGTTCTAGCTGCAGCTGTATGTGAGACATTATTGTTCAAAAATCATCTCCTTTATTTGATTTTAATTATTTTCCCTATCCCCATTTTTTTGTAGGGCACTTGCCCTACTCTTACCCCCATTTTACTTCCTTTTGCAGCCCTCTAGCACTTGCCAGGACTTTGTTACAGCCATTTTGTGCCTAAAAGTTTGGGTCCCCATTGACTTCAATGGGGTTCGGGGTCCGGGATAACATTCGGTGCTGAACCCGGACTTTTTCCCAAAGTTCGTTCAGACCCGCAGAACCTGAACGTCCAGGTGTTCGCTCAACTCTACTAATAACTTATAGGTGAACACAGTCAAATATTGTGACTTTTTTGCTGTTAAAATTCTGTCTGATAAAGACAATTTATTTTCTAACCTCCTTTCAACATTTTGAAAAAAATAAAAATGTATGGGGCCAAGATTTACAACTGAGTAGCTAATCTGATCTTAACTATCTGAATATTAAAATACAGTGAATAAAGATTTTGTTACAACTTGCAAACTGCATTTACCCATGGTAACCAAGCCACAATCATATTCCATTGTTGGTGAATGATGGATTGTAAATACATGGCATGCATTAGTATACATCATTGCTCTTTTCTTTGTCCTTTCAAATAGTCACAATACTGGAATAGTTCTTGCACAAGTTTAGAATGATCATCAAGTGGTAGAAAACATTTGCATAATAACTGCCTTATCACCCTGATACATAAATTTACAGTTTTATTTAACCGCTTGCCGACCAGCTGCCGCAGTTTTACATTGTACGTCGGGCGTGTAGATGGCGATCTATGGGCACGTGCATATCACCGGAGTCACGCACCCATGCCCACTTGCAAGTGGGGGAGCCATCCAGCGGGTCCGGTGGACTTGATGTCCGCGGGCCACCCGCAATCGATCCAGAGACAGACAGAAAGGGGATCTGTCAGTGTAAGCAAAGCAAATCCCCGTTCCATCAGGGGAGTAGAGAGAGATTGTCTGTTCCCAGTGATCGGGAACAGCAATCTCTCTCCTCCTCCAGTCAGCCCAGCACCCATACAGTTATAAACTCCTCCCAGGGAACACACTTAACCCTTTGATCGCCCCATAGTGTTAACCCATTCCCTGCCAGTGACATGTATACAGAAGTCAGTGCATTTTTATAGCACTGATCACTGTATAAATGTCACTGGTCCCAAAATAGTGTCAAAAGTGTCCGATCTGTCTGCCGCAATGTTGCAGTCCCGCTAAAAATTGCAGCTCACTGCCATTACTAGTAAAAAAAAAAATGCCATAAATCTATCCCCTATTTTGCAGACGTTATAACTTTTGCACAAACCAATCAATATATGCTAATTTACCAAAAATATGTAGAAGAATACATATTGGCCTAAACTGAGGAAGAAATTCGTTTTTTTACATTTTTTTTTGGATATGTATTACAGCACAAAGTAAAAAAATATTTTTTTTTTTCAAAATTGTCGCTCTTTTTTTGTTTATAGTGCAAAAAATAAAAACCGCAAAGGTGATCAAATACCGCCAAAAGAAAGCTCTATTTGTGGGTAAAAAAGGACATCAATTTTGTGTGGGTACAATGTCACCCGACCGCCCAATTGTCAGTTAAAGTGACACAGGAAATGGGTAAATCCTTCCGAGGCTGAAGTAGTTAAAGTTTTATGTGTGCTGGCAAAAGCTTCTTGGTGAAATGTCAACACTGCTTAATGTTTGTTGAGGGCCTGCCAGAGAGTTTTGTGGATAATTTGTTTTCAGCTGACAATGTGATATTTGTTAATAATCTACTAGAGCCTGCTTAAGAAAATAGTGAAAAGAAAAGCAATAAAAAAGCGTACATTGCAACGTTATTGGTGTTATAAAAATGAATAATTTACTGCACCAACAATAGCACAATTTAAAAGGACCAAAATGTAGGATTTCTGTTCTGTATTAAAAGGAATGATCAGTGCTGGTACTATAGTATATTTAGTTTTAACTACAGCTAATTAGAACTGCATTCTGTAAATAATATGTTCAAAGCTTGGCAACACAGATCATCTGAATGTTCACAAGAGAACCATTACACGTGAAAACAAAAGTTAGGTGCTCAACGTGCCTTACTTTTGCACAGTGTGTACTCATTAACGCCAAGGGCAAAATATAGTTTTAGAGATAATGGCCCTAATACAAACTAAGCAAAATGCACTGTGCTACAATCAATACTGATGGTAGGATTCAGCATGTTTTAATCATGGAATGATGATAGAAGAAAAGAGTCGCAATCTTTCATGACTAGGCTTACATTCAAGGGCTTTCCTAGGCTCTAACAGATCCACATACAATATAACTGATGTGTAGCCAATATAATCAAAGTTACACCATTGTATGAGTTAATGGAGATTAGAGGCAGCCCAAATGTCACTGTAATGGGTGTATTGATTTAAAAGGAATCAGTCCTTTGTGTGCTAATGTAAGAATTCAAATATTCAGTGCTAATATAGTATAACTGTGCAGTCTTTGTATAAGATATACATTTGTTCTTTTATTTACAGTCTCTGTTCAGATATAGTGTCAGGGGGTCACAGAATACTTACACCTAGTCATTGCACTCTATATGCTATGCTATGAATTACAAAAACCTGATCACTGCACCTTACACACTATACTGTATGCTACATACTTATGACCCTTGTATTGTTTTGTTGTACAACATATTCTGCTAACAACTATCCCCTTTACACTATATTTTACATTACATACTCTTGACCATTCTCCCTGCTATGTTGAATATTACATATTCCAGACCACTGCACTCTATGTTGTATAATAAATACTTGTGACCACATCATGCTATATACTGTTGCATGTTGCATACTCCTGAGCCAGGCCTGTACTACACTGTAAGACACGTGTGTCCTTCTCTGTTCAACAAGGGCACATTCATCGTTAAAGTCACATTTAAAAAAAAATCATTCTTTGTCCTGAGGTTTATGTGTGTTTGTGAGACTCTTGCTTGAGGCAGAGTAACTAAAGTGAAATTAAACCCATATCACTCAAATCTGTCAGTACATGCTGTTCATACTCACTCAGTCACTATGGGATTCACTATCTGTATTCTGCAAAAAACTGGTTGAGCCTGCTGTTCACTGTCCCTTTCTTTTTGTCTGTGTCTCCACTGCAGCCTTAGATTGTTTATACCAGCTGTTGCCACATGTACTGAGCATGCTCCAGTTTTAGTTCCACTCTAAGCTGCTCATATCCTCCTTTTTCTTATCTGTGCAGCTCACAAGACTATAAAGTCACACATGTGGGCCTATACATTTTGGAATAATTACAGACCACACCCTCCCTCCTCCTCCATGTCCACTGCACAGCTCTACACAATGGTGGAAGGATATTACATGTTGATTGATGGAGGTGTCACCTCCCTGTAATTCTAAACACATACAAGCAATAGAAACAGGCTGGAAGGGTGTGAAACCCCACTACTAGTACTAGACATGACACCCCACTACTAGTACCTATCCTGGGACACCGTGACCTATGTTTATGGTTCACTGGGGACACTGACAGATGTTGATGGTCTACTGACAGATATTGATGGTCCACTGGGACACTGACAGATGTTGACAGTACACTAGAGACAGCAATAGATGTTGGCCCTCCACTAAGGGCACCAACAGATGTTGATGGTCCATTGAGATACTGACAGATGTTGAAGGTCTACTAGGGACACTGACTGATGTTGATGGTTTCTTAGGGACATTGACAGATGTTGAAGGTTCACTAGTAACACTTGCAGATGTTGATGGTCCACTAGGAACACTGATGGATGTTAGAGGTCCACCAGGGACACCAAAAGATGTTGACATCCACTAGGAACACTGAGAGATGATGATGTTACAATTGGCCACCAACAGATATTGATGTTGCAATGAGACACTGACAGATGGTTTTGTGCACTGGTACACTGTGATAGATGTTGAAGGGACACTGGTACACTGACAGATGTTTTGTGCACTGATACACTGTATGAGATGTTGATGGGCCACTAGGGACACCAACAGATGTTGACAGTCCACTAGCAACACAGGCAGATGTTGATGTTGCAATGGGACACTATTACATATGTTGATGCGCATCAGTACACTGTGACAGATGTTTCTGTGCACTGGTCCACTGTGATAGATATTGATAGGACACTGGTACAGTTGTTGATGTACACTTGGACACTGTAAAAGATGGTGCTTGGTGCACTATTTCCAAATGGCTGCACAGTATATCAGCAGCTACACACAGATCCATGACAGGCTGAAGCAATCTGCTCTCCCTCTCTTTACGGAGCTCTCTGTGTGAGAAGAGGGCGAGCTGTTACAGATGCATGGGCCAATCAGAGAGCCCATGTCCCGAACTGTAATGTGCTCTGTCTGAGGGACACAGCAGTCCTACAGAGCTCCCGATGGACACCTTAGGGGTCATGCAGGAGACACAGTTCTTGGGGAATGTCCGTAGACATCCTCCCAGAACTGGAGAGCCATGTTGTAACCGTCTTTTGGCTATAGCACAATCACGAAGCAGTTAAAGTGGCTACTAAGGCTAACGTTTTTTTATTTTACCTTAATGCATTCTTTGTATTAAGGTAAAAAAAATTGTTTAGGTGCAGCTCCCCCTAGCCCCCTAAAAACTTACCAAGCTCGGCCAAGCACTGTGCACAAGAATAATGGTGCCAGTCTCTCTCTCCTTCCTCACTGGACCTCTGCTGTCAATCAAATCCAGTAACAAGGGAGCGGGGGGCGGGGACAAGCCTCACTATGTGTGTTAATAGACGCACATAGTGCGTTTCGAGATAAAGCTCCTTAGTAAGGGGCTTGTTGAGAGGTGGTACTCGATGGGGGAGGAGCCAGGAGCATCAGAGGGGATCTTAGAAGAGGAGGATCAGGGCTGTTCTGTGTAACACCACTGCATGTTTAACCTCAACATGTTTAATACTTTAGAAAAACAAAAATTAACATTCAACCTTGGTTTTGTATTATACAGAAAGTAGGCTCAGGTGCTCTTTAAACGTGCCCCTTTAAACCACAGCCAACATTTAACATACATGAGGTAGCCATACATGCCACTACTTTTCTTTCTTCATTTTGTCCTTGGGTGCCTGAGTTCTTTTCGAATCCTAGCAATGCCTCTGTGCCAAACCTCAAGCGTACTGACAATATCCAGGTCAATTCACTTACCTTTATTACTAACATTGATAATAATAAAAATAACAGTGATAAAGCAATGTCTAAACATTTTAAATGTAGTCTTCAATTTCTTACTCATCTAGTGACAATTTAATTCTGGGAATCTCACAATGACCTGTTGGTGCCTTAGGGGACTGATATACTTATTGTAAATGTCAAAGTGTCCATTGACAACACCTTTTAACTGTGACATAATTGAAAACAATATGTGCAGAGAGCCTTAGCACTTCTGGGAAAGTAGAGGTCAGCCACAATGACCCTTCTACAAGCCATTTACTTGTAAAGCTTTTTTTTCTAATTTTGAGCACTGAAAGTGCTTGCTTTCTTTTCCCTTTCATATCATATTCTTTTTTTGTTTGATATATGAAGAAAGTACATTGTTTATAATGATGTGGTTGTCACCTGTTGAATGGAGTCATTCTTTTTTTTTGTGATCTTATGGTTGGTTTATTGAATGCTTTATATGCTACATGTCACTTACTGTTATAACTCACTCAAGTGCTGGGAGTTTGACCACAGCTATGTGTTTTGCCAAGTGTTTAACCATGCCAGAAAGTGCGCTAAACCTCCTGTTCACATTTAGCAAACTATTTGTAAATCTGTGTTGGTCTGTGATGTGTTAATCTGTGCGCTAACAAACTACAGCATGCAACAGTTAAAGCTTGCTCCACACAAAGTGCAACATTTCAGGGCTTCAGAGCTGTACATCTTTTTGACCTGAAGCTTTCAGCACAAAGATCTGAATAAGGCTATGTTGGTGGGGCACTAGTCAAAATAAAGCATTTATTTTAAGCATTTTGGTTTGATTTTGCACAGAAAAGCAAAGAACAGAGCACAAAATGTGCTAACACATAGCAAACAGTAAACAATAGACTCTCCTTGTAAGAAATGCAGTTATCTTATGAAAAGCACACTTTGTCCTCGATCACTGCATTTTGCAATGTTTTATTAAATAAGCTTGTGTAAAACCTCTTTACATACTTAAAATGATGAACATAGCATATCCCATAACATGAAGAAGATCATTTGTAACTGTTAGAAAGGATATGTACTGCTCCATCATTCTCCCATATTCCATGCACTTCTGCGCCTCAGGGATCTTGTCTACATGACAGTTATGCTCTTAGTAACATTTCAGTGACCCTTCAAGTTTCTTTGATATATGGATGCACCTTGAGCTAAAAATTTCTTATCTCGTTTGCCCTCCTTCTATATCTATCTATATATATATATATATATATATATATATATATATATATATATATATATATATATTCCTATATACATTTTGTAGTTTCAAGTAGAACTCCAGGACTTTCATTCTCCCATCCTTCATAAATGGTGGGGAATATGTTGTGGCATAGTCACAATTTTATTTGCACATCACAGTAAAATGGAGTTATCTACTTTATAAAATACAGAATACAGTTGTTCACAATCCAGGAGATCCTGGCCTTAAAGTGTAAGTTCACAACAACATTTTCCAAAAAGCCCCCTATGCAATTCCATGTCCCCTGAATATTACATAGCACTGACACTCCCTTTTCAAATGCTGCACCTGCTCTCATTACACATGTAGCTGTTGGAGGGGAAAAATCGGTAGGAAGAAGGAGCCAATAGATACTCGCCCCTTTTATGTCACTTCTGGCAAATTTGTTCCAGGCTGGTTCTGCTCCTCTTCCGCTGATGTCACATCCGGGCCTGTGTTCCACGCTAGTCCCAGCAGCGCGACTGTCCCCTTGGTGCTTCCTTCTGCTGTGGCTCCCCTGTACTGGTCGGCTGGGATTTCCTGCTGCATACTGGACCACCTCTAGGACCACTTGACTGGGACCACCTAACGCTGGACCACTTTTCCACCATACTTACCAGGATGAGCCTGGTTTTATCTCATTTCTAGTAAGTGTATTACTACTCCTTTGGGCTATCAAATTCTTGTATTGCTTTACTTTGAGGTGCCTTTTTTGTTTCTTTTTTCCTTACCAGAGGTTGCTTCCCTCATGAAGTTCTGCCCAAGTGTTCTGAGACACCAATTTGCCTGAGTTGCATCCATCCCACACTGCCAATATTATCTCTGGCCAGTTATTGTTATTCAGAGCGCCCTACTTTTCTTTCCCAGCCATTGGAGTGGGTCTCTCCACCAAAACAGCTAGCCTCCTGATCCCCCTCTGGCCTCTTATTTGCGTGGTAAGCTGGATGAAACAATTGAATGTGCCCTGGTGGCCACTCCAGGCCATTCAAACTGTGCATATGCACACTCTCTTTTTGCTGGCTAAGGTCCGATACTGCAGCTGGAGAAAGAGGGTGTCCACTGTGCATGTATGCAGATTGAATGGGCCCAAATGGTTGCCAGGGGGTGCAAAATTGTAGTGTCCTGTGATTGTAAGAATGAGTAGGATCAAGGACTTGTGCCCCCTCCCCCCCACAGTAACATGTGTAATAAGAGCAGATACAGCATTTGTAAAATAATTGGTGCTGGTATGTACTATTCAAGGGAAATAAAATTGCATAAGGTGCATTTTGTAAGAGGTTGTTAAAAGTGATCTTGCACTTCAGAGCTCCTCACTGACCAGTCCCCCCCCAACCCTGCTAAACATTACTTCCTCTAATTAATGATATGCCAGAGATACGTACCTGAATCTGCGGTCACTTTATATGCCTGGTACTGACTTACCTCTCTTTCTCACTGCAGATTAAGAGGGTTCTTCTTCGGGTGCCCATATTGCTGTCTCATTGGATGTTTATTGGTAAGTTCCTCAGTGTCCTGAATACTCTATTGGCAGCATGATGACATCATGGTAAGGGGAAGCAAAAATCGGTTGCTGGCCGGCCTGGCTTACAGTGCTGAAACTCTGTTCCCTACTTAACTGGAATAGGTTCTATGGAAAGTCACATGGTTAAGGATACGTTTTAAAGGCTTTAAGAGGGCTTTTTTGCTATTGTGAACGGGTGGGAGTGATGGATTAGTGGAAAGAAAGTTTTCATTATTCCCCACAGTGATTGGCAATATATTATAGGTAACTATTTTTCTACTTCATACCACGTGTATGCACACCTGTAAGCTTGCAGGTATTTCTGTGCAAACATGTATACATGGAAGTGTATGTATATTCTTACCTACCAATGTTTTCATACTGTATGTGCACTGTACATTTTCTATATCTAGGTTGTGTCTAACAAAAATAGTACAGTGAAGGCCTAATTTGCCAAGCACATGAACATCCAGATGGTGACTGCTTTTAATTGACAGTGCTCAATGGCAAGGAGTCATATTTTTGCCTGAGTTTGAATTACCTGTTGATCAAGCTAATCTGATGGAGGCAAAATCCTTAATGTTGTGCAGATCTACATTAAAATAATGTGTGCAATTTTGTCTGTGTGAGGTTTATTTACTAAAGCTGGAGAGTGCAAAATCAGTCTCCTTTCTGCAGAGAAACCAATCAGCTTCTAACCTCAGTTTGTTCAATTAAGCTTTGGCAATAAAACCTAGAAGCTGATTGGTTTCTCTGCAGAAGTGAGACTGATTTTGCACTCTCCAGCTTTAGTAAATAAACCCCAATGTGTGCACATTTTTTAGTGGTTAGCAGGCTTCCCATTATGTCTAAGAGATTAATTTTATGCGTGCAATAGGCTCCTCTGCCCTTACATTAGTCGTTCAGAAAGCGTGGTAAGATTATAAACATCTTTGTATAAAAGTAAAGGAGATATAGCACAGGTGCACAGTGGTGAAACAGAGATAATAAAGCAAGTGTGATCTGCTGCAGTCATACCACCACCAGACTTTATTATGTGCTTTTTATTGTAGGGTTGTAGGGGACAGTCCCCGGATTGAGGACACTGTCCCCGAACCAAGTCTGCCCCCAATTTTGTCCCCGGATTTGATTTGAACAGGAGCCTGGGCAATTTCAAAGACAGTCAGTGCAGAATTAAAAAAAAAAAATTGGAATTACTCACCCCCGCTCTGCCGCTCCTACTAGCTTAGGGGGTGTATTTTTTCCATTATCTGTGCCCCTTTTTGATGATCATGTGCTGGTCGGAGTGGAGGGACTATTTGTTCAGTTACGGGCGCATGCCCATTCCATTCCCCCCCGCATGTTCTTCTGCCTTGGCTTAAGTCCCCAGCCACCTGCCTATTTCCATGCCTTCCCTGGAGGAGTGATCTTCCTCCGCTCCACTCCCCACCCAGTAGTAGCTGGGGCCCAGAGAGAGAGACTTGAGAGGCTGTGAGGCAGGTGACAGGCAGAGGAGAGGCAGCTGAGCTCAGCTGACAGCGTCCAGCAGGGGAAGCGCTTCCTATCGTGGGACTGCCAGTGCCTTCAAGGCTTCAACACAGGTGTGCTTTGGGGGTGTCTGTGAATAGACTACATTGCACTGTGTGTGTCTCTCTGGCATCATGGATGATATCACAACTCACAGACAACAGGCTCTGGCTGGCAGTGCTCAGTCACAGTGTGTCACATAACATGGTCATAAGTTAACAAAATCAGCACCCAGCAGCCAGGTTATGTGACACACTTTGACAGACCCAACCAGAGCCAGGATAGAGTCAAAAAACAGCTCAGGAAAAAATCCACGGAAAAATCCAACCAGCTTGCAACCAGCCAAATTAACCTGTTTAATAGTATGCGTTAAAAACAGGGGGTTTGGTTACACACATTTGTAATGCGTGTAACCAAACCTCTGATTTTAACGTATACTGTTAGACAGGTTAATTTGGCTAGTTGGTAAGTAGAGCTTGGATTTTTCCGTGGATTTTTTCCTCTGCGGTTTTATGTCATTTTTTGCTCTCCAATGCTCCTTGCTGTATAGACCAGTTATAGATGGGGCAGTGGCTAACTTTACAGAGCCATGATAGAGTACCTGCGGCCTGTGTTATCATAATACTGATGATCTTAACCAGTTGCTGACCGCCCCATAGCAAATTTACTGTTACAGGGTGGTCGCGCTTTGCAGGATCATGTGTATGTATGCGCGATCCTGCATTTCTGGGTATCGCAGCCCATCAGCGGGTCCAGCAGACTCAATGTCCTTGGCACCCCCAGATTGTTCTGTACACAGGCAGAACTTTGGTCTGTCTATGTAAACAAGGCAGATCGCCGTTCTGTCAGTATTGAAAACATTGATCCTGTGTTCTTGCAAAGCAGAGACAGGAATCTATGCCTTCCCTTAGTAAATGCACCTCCCCCACAATGAGAAAACACTTGTTGGGTGCACATTTAACGCTTTGTTTGCCCTAGATGTTAATCCCTTCACAGCCAGTGTCATTAGTACAGTGACAGTGCATATTTTTATCACCGATCATTGTATTAGTGTCACTAGTTCCCACAAAGTGTCAAAAGTGTCACTTAGTGTCCGATTTGTCTGCCGTAATATCACAGTCCCGCTATAAGACACTGAATGCCGCCATTGCTAGTGAAAAAAAAAAATGTCCCCAGATTTCATTTTAAAAATCTGGTCACCTTATTTTATTGTATGTGTCTTCCTGAAAGTGCCACACTGCAAAGGTTCACAGATTAGGCAACTACAGGATTGGGGTGAGTAAATGAGTGGAGACAGATAAAAATTAAATGTAGCAGCAGATAAAAGGAAAAAAACCTGGTAAAGATCTCTGATTAACCTATTGAAGGTGTGTTGCCTTGTAGTGTGTACCAGCCTTTAGCAAACAAAAAGACCAGAAAAAAGTGCACAAAGCATCCATACATGAGTAAAAGAATTTTTAAAAGTGCAATTGTTGTCATTTACTGTGTTTCTATAGTTGGTGATGGTACCTCTGACCAATGAGTAGAGGAGAAAAGTGAGGGTGTATTAGCAGGACCCCGTGCCACATCAGCAGCATATCATTATTTTGTGTTAATTTGCTCACATGACAATGAAAAGGTAGACAAAATAAAGGAGGCATGGGGTAAGACGGAGGGTAAAGTGGATGAACCACAGTGAGATACTGCATTGAAACTTTGATGCTGCCTCTCATTCTTATGTCATCAGCTATAGGGGTTAAAAGAATGCTGTTGGCAGGTTACAGGTGTGTTTTCAAATGGTCCTTTTTATCTGTTGTGCCAAACAATGGTTGTTGTGTATGTAGGCAAATACAAATCCTTGACCAACAAGGCATATTTGGAAAATAACACAGTGCCCAGTAACAGAAATCAAGCTTCCTGTCATACTAGCCATGCTGCCTGAGAGACGAAGATGAACTCTTCAGTACTTTCACTGCAAATGTCATCATGTTCATAATCATCACTGGTAAGCATGACCGACAGGAGATCTGCCTCATTCTCAAGATGCTGTATGTATTCTCCAACGTTAACCCCTCATACGTGTCACAAAGATGAAAATATCTGTCTTAGCGGTTGCCACATCTTCCTGCATATATTCCTCCCTATATCAGTGCCTTCCAATAACATGGCAGCAAATTGATCCCTAAGGCTGTTTTTTTGCGGTTCAGGAAGTATTGCCTCTGGCAATAAAATCATATGACATTGGTGATGGTGCACTACTCCCTGCTAATAATTTTCATTGCCTATTTGAAAGGACACAAAATATCAAGAGCCTCTATTACAGGCTGCCCTACACAGGAAAGCAATAGGTAGGTAGCACTGTCTTTGTAAACTAGCACATTCGATATCCACTTTCCGACCACCCACGGTACATTTACACCATTACTTTGATGTTAAATACTGTTGTTATGACAGCAGCTAGCTGCCAAAACCCCAGTATAATTTTGTTCTGTGGGTGATTCAGTGTTGGTTAAAAGTGGTCCCAGCGGCAGATTCAACGGGGGATCACTTTTAGAGGTGGTGGGAGAGGTGCCCCCCCGCCTCTTCCCAGTCTTTTCCGAGCTTACTGGAGCCGTCGGTAAGCCCGGAACGGATCAGATGCAGCCGATGGCTAGGCAGGAAGTCGAGTGAAGACAAGATAGCCCTAACTCGACTCTATGCCCTTGGTATCACTTCCGGTTCATGGGCTTAAAGAGATTATTTTTTTTAAAGATCTCTCAATAAAGAGGTCCTGTCATGCTTATTTGTATTACAAGGGACCGTGTAAAAAAAAAAAAGTAAAATAAAAAGTAAAAAAATAAAACACCCCATCCCTCCATGCTCACGTGCAGAAGTGAACGCATACGTAAGTTGCACCTGCATATGCAAACTGTGTTCAAACCACACATGTAAGGTATCACCCTGATCATTAGAGAGAGAGAGAGAAATCATTTTAGCACTAGATCTCCTCTGTAACTCTAAACAGGTAACCTGTAAAAATGTTTAAAGCATCGCCTAAGGAGAACCATAGTTTGTCGCCATTCCACGAGCGTGCACAATTTTAAAGCATGACGTGTTAGGTATCTATTTACTGTAACATCATCTTTCACATTATACTAAAAAATGGGGCTAACTTTAGTGTTTTTTTTTTAAAATTAATTAAAGTGTATTTTTTCCCCCAAAAATTTTGCGTTTATAAGACCGCTGCGCAAATACCTTGTGACATAAAATATTGCAACGATCACCATTTTATTCTCTAGGGTCTCTGCTAAAGAAAAATATATAATGTAATACTAATTTAAACTTATAAACAAAAAGTTTTAGAAAAGGCCTGGTCTGTGATAGTGATCTGTGATAGTAGGAGCAGGCTCTCCTATTGATTCCCAGAATGTCATGGAAACCTACATACATCTTTAGCAAGTTTTGCAGCATCATCTTCAGCATGTAAGCAAAATAAAGAGCATGCATGCATGAGGGTCTCAAAATATAGGGTGGCAGCAATGTTCAGGCAGAGATTGATTTTCTGATGGAAACATACAACCAGATCACCTGCCATCTGGCTTACAGGCTCGATTGGGTATAAGAAAGCATGGCAGCACTATATATAATTTTTGTTTTCGCTTCTGCTGCTTTCCTCATTAGTAATCTTTATTAGTAATACCTCTACTCTTAAAAAAATAAGGAAAAAATGTTGGTTTGTTTTCTGTCACTCCCATTAATGCACAATGGCCTCATTAAACCTCAATGTTCTGCAATTTTTTTTCCACAGGAACAATCACAACACAAATATTCCAAGACGGGCAGCAGATCAAAATTTGCATGTTTCACCCATTATTGCTAATAACCTGACAAAGCAGTATGGCATATTATAAATTTCTGTACCACCCATTTACTGTTAAGTGGCAAACAGAGACAAGCTGCAATGGTCTTCGAACAAGAATTACTCCAGTTATGAAAGTAGAAAATACTAACAAAATTAAGCAAATGTATATATCTCGCATCTTCATGACTGGCATTTTTGTATTTTGAATATATATCTAATATTTGTGTACTCTTTACATCATGGGTGCCCAACTTATGGCCCTCCAGCTGTAGCAGTGCTACAAGTCCCATCATGCCTCTACCTTTGGGAGTCATCATGTTTGTAACTGTCAGCCTTGCAGTGCCTCATGGGACTTTCCTTGCAATGCCTCGTTGTTCTTGTAGTTCCGCAACAGCTGGAGGACCACAGGTATGACACCCATGCTTTATATGTTGTATTATTGGTTCTGTTTTATTTATTAACCCATTCAGATCCGCGCTATTGCCGAAGTACGGCTCCAGCGCGGATCTGAATTACCTGGTGGACGTCCATGGATGTCCTGGCCATGTGCATGCTCCTGGCGTGCACTCACAGGCGGCGGTGCGTGCGCCCGCCGAACGCTGCGTGGGCGTGCCCGCGGGTTGGGCGGACTCGATGTCTGCCTGAGACCCGCAATCCCCTTTTAGACCTGCAGAACGGAGAACCGCCGATGTAAACACGGCGGTTCTCCGTACTGCTGAAGGGGACAAAACAGATCTACTGATCCCTGTCACTGGGATCAGTTAGATCTGTTCTGTCCCGACCAGCCCCGCCCCCCACAGTTAGAACACACCCAGGGAACACAGTTAACCCCTTCACTGCCCCCTGCAGGTTAACCCCTTCACTGCCAATTACATTTATACAGTAATCAGTGGACATTTAAATGTCTGATCGCTGTATAAATGTGGTCCCAAAAAAGTGTCAAAAATGTCCGACATGTCCGCCCCAATATCTCAGTCCTGATAAAAATCGCAGATCGCCGCCATAAATCAATTCCCATAGTTTGTAGACACGACAACTTTTGCGCAAACCAATCAATATATGCCGATTGCGATTTTTTTTTACCAAAAATATGTAGAAGAATATATATCGGCCAAAACTGTTGAATCATTTTTTTTTTTGGATATTTATTATAGCAAAAAGTAAAAAATATTGTTCTTTTTTCAAAATCATCGCTCTTTGTTTGTTTATAGCGGCGAGCAGAAATGACGCGGAGGTGATCAAATACCACCAAAAGAAAACTCTGTTTGTGGGAACAAAATGATATAAATTTAGTTTGGGTACAACATTGCACGAACGCGCAATTCTTATTCAAAATGCGACAGCGCTGAAAGCCAAAAATTGGTCTGGGCAGGAGGGGAGTTCAAGTGCCCAGTAAGAAAGTGGTTAAAAATCAAAATCACTGAAAAAACGGATAGGCTGAACAACCCGTAGATTTATATTTTTAAAGCTGTAATTGTGACATTTACTGTGTTGGAATCAATAAGGCCACTTTCACAATGAGTCGCTTTACAGGCGTATTTGCAATTAAAATAGTGGCTGTAAAGCGCCTGTAAAATTACTCTTCTGTCTCCCCAATGTGAAAGCCCAAATGCTTTCACACTGGGGCGGTGCGCTTGCAGGACAGAAAAAGAAGTCCTGCAAGCAGCATCTTTGGGCCGGTGCGGGAGCGGTGAATGGGCGCCGCTTTCAAAGCGCCTTAAAAGAGATTTGAAAGCAGAGCTTAGCAGGAGCTTTTAACCCCTTTTTAACCCCTTCTGGGGGGGTTAAAAGTGCCAAAGCGCAGCTATAACAGTGGTAAAGCGCTGCTAAAACTACTGCCCCCACCGCCCGAGTGTGAAAGCAGCCTAACTGTAATTAAAAACACATCTGCAGTGAATGTTTGGCGAATGTTACTTGCTTTATAAATATATGCTATGATATTATTTTTGTCATTTGATATCTTTTTATCCTACAAAAAACTTAACATAGCTAGATTATACACAATAGAAAATAAAATGTGAAGAAATACATGATACACACTTCCGTTTTTACCAAGTGTGATCTACAGTATATACCAACTAATAAAGAGAAAAACCTCAGTCTATAAAAATGTAATGCTTTTAATTTTTTCAAAGGTTTATTAAACTATTATTCATCATGGAGTGAAACTATTCATGATGCCAGGCTGTCAGTAGCTTTTAATTCTTTTTTTTTATGTTCATATCTATCATTTGCATGCAAGTAGCGTGTTATGTAGACGACAAGCTTACATGGGGTTGATGCAAGCAGCAGAACATTTCAGATTTATTTGCTGTTTGAAACAATCAAACAGATGCACAACACCAAAAACAGTATGTCAGCTGAATACCATAAAAGTCAGTGAACGTGCAGAGAATCCTTACTAAAAAAACGAAAACAAACAAACACATCTTACTATGTATCCTTCACATCTATTTTGTATTACATAGTTGGTGAAATCATATATCCTTGATAAATACTGTAATAATAGTAGATTTATAATAGGTAGGCCTCTGAAGAACTGGGCAACCCATAAAATAACATTTTGCTGTCTTGTCTTCAAGGTTAGACTACAAACTAAAGTCACTAAAGCAATATGAAGTGAACCACAAGATACAAAACAATGCCATTTAAACTGGTTTTGTATTAACTGAGGGTTGAAAGGAACTCCTTGCTTTGCAACATGCATTAAGATGCACATCCATGCACTTAGATAAATGTTATGAGGAGTGGCGGCCCATCCATTAGGGGCGCACGGGCACCGCCCCCCCATTCATGCGTTTGGCCCCCTGATCTATATACAGTGAGCATGGATTCCATTGGGGGGTGTATTTTTTTGAAACACGTGATTAGAGCCGAAAGCTCTAATAGGCTTCAAAAAGGGTGGGCTCAGGGCACAGAGCGTGAGGAGGCGTCCTCGCACTGTGCCCCCGCTATGCCTAATGATCGACCGACCCACAAGCCGCTGCTGCCTGAGCCAGAGGAGAGGAGGTGTCCTCGCACTGTGCCCCCACTATGCCTAATAATCGACTAACCCACAAGCCACCGCTGCCTGAGCCAGAGGAGAGGAGGTGCCCTCCCACTGTGCCCCCACTATGCCTAATGATCGACCGACCCACAAGTTGCCCCTGCCTGAGCCAGAGGAGAGGAGGTGTCCTCGCCCTGTGCCCCCACTTTGCCTAATGATGGACCGACCCACAAGCCGCCGCTGCCTTAACCAGAGGAGAGGAGGTGTCCTCGCACTGTGACCCCGCTATGCCAGCTGACCGACCGACCAACCAACCCACCAGTCACTGCTGGTTATGAGAAACATCCACACACGTTACCATGCATTGGCTTGGAACTATGAGCATTGACTTGCAATGCAAAGTGTGTTGCAACCTTTGACGATGCACTTTTTTGGAATTCAGGAATAAAAATGGAAAGGTGCATTTGTAGACTAAAAGTAAATCTGAATTCACACAATAGTAGTGAGTTACCACATTATGCATTATTTTAAATGAGCTTTCAAAGCACAACAATGTACCCAAAAATACACTTAACCTTTTTTTTTTCAATACAACACATGTGCATTGCGCACTACTGTATAGTATATTGTAATGCCATTCACAATGAATAGTACTGCAATGCATCATATTTGGAGGCATGCGTTTTACATGTGTTGTGGTAACATGCCTTAAAATGTGTACTTAACCTGTGTTACTACAATACAATAGTCTGAATGAGTTCTAAGAACGCATTTACACCATCATGTTGTGGTAACAGTGAAATGCTATTGTTAAAACAAGGCGTGGTGGTGCACCAGGCATTGTGTTATTCATTGCAGTGCGATTTACGTGACACCCCACAGTATGTAGCGCACTGCAGCACATGATGTATGTTGTAATGCTCTGCATTTTAAAAATAGAATGGTAGGGATTTATTCTGCACTGGGGCACATTCAAAATGTATTGACTTCTGCAATTACAACAAATGATAAAGTATGTTGCAGACCAAGCATTATTGCAACACAGCTTGCTATGAAAATTGTAGTTTAAAATAGGTCTAGCAGAAATACCTACCCCTTTCCTGATATGAGCTTCCTATAATCCCATTCACAACTACATTCACACTGGGAGAGTAAGAGCAGTACTTTTAGGCAATTAGAGCTCAGCTACATTGCACAGTACCATCATTCAACAGTGACAGAACAATGTTACCTTTTAAATGAATACAGGCATTCAGATGAAAATCCAATGGTAGAAAAGTATATTTTCTCCGGGTGTTGGCAGTAATTTAATTACATTTTTCTGAGAACATTGGAGTATATTACTGTTATTATTTTTTTTCTTTACCAATATCCTTTGTTAACTTTAATTGTGTGTGCATTTGTCTTGCTTTTGAGACTGATTCTCATGTACACACACCTTTATACTCTGTAGATGTAAGAAGCAAATTACAGCTTGCGTCCTGTGCTTTGTAATACAGTAAGTGACTACTCAAAGTTTCTTGTAGAGATGGAGGAGGGCATCTTTAAGGTGCATTTCCGCTGAGGTACTTAATTGACATCTCTGACTTAAGGGGCCAAAAGGCTGAGATAAAAGTGGTAAACATTGAAGAAACATGATATTTTCAGTATGGCCTAATACAAGTGCTTGAATAGAATTTAATTACTTGAGGAAAGTATTTGAATTAATAGCAGTGCACAAAGCCATACACATAATTGCTTACCTAATAACAAGCACATTAATTGTTCTTTTTTTATACTTTTTTCTTTTATTGGTGTGTGGGTTTTGCTGTAAATGTTTGTTGGTCAACAGTAGAAAATAAAATATAGGTGTGTTAAGGCTCTTCATTTATTTTGGAACAGGGCTCAAAAAGCTGAGCAAAGGTTAGTAGAGCTGCAAGAGGTATAATGGAGCTCACCAGCCATCATTGCCAATAGTTTTTGAATTTCCACCTCTTTCAAATTGGCCTGACCTGAGTTAAAGAGGACCCCTCCATCTAGTGAAACTAACAACATGCCTGTACTCTGTTACCCCCACAGGATAGAAAAGTGCACTACAATTTAAATAAAAAAAACAAACAAACAAACAAAAAAACAATAAACATCATCGGCGGCTGACTTTTTCTCTGCTGGCTCAATGGTGACATATTGTACCTCATGTTGCGCATGTGTAATACATTTGTACATTACATTACACTTATCAGTTTTGAAATGAAAAAAACGTTTTTCCCTCCTAAATCTTGCAAGATCTTGGGGAGTAGGTACTTTTTTTAACCACATACAGTGCATGTGTGAAATGAGGAGCATGACTTGCAAGATCTTACAGTAAGGAAAGAGAATGTAAACAATTGTATACAAATCAATCAGTGCTGCCAAATACAAATCAAGAAATCAAAAACAGCCAATGTTAAACACATAAAAAATATAAATTGGAAGCTGAATACTCCCTAGGTGATTTCTCCACACTTTCCAAATCTTCATAAATGAAATTTAGCACAGCACAATTAAAAAAAAAAAAGCCAAATGGATAACCAATAACAATCTATAAATAAAATCATGATGAGGTTCAAAGGACGGCTGCCTTGTTCCCTGCGTCCAAGGCTCCTGGGGATGACAGTATCCTGGTAGAAGTGTACACTAGGTATGAGGAATCCATTCTGCTGAAATTACTGCAGGTCTTTAATGCTGCATACAAAGCTCAATGTCTACCTGAGTCTATGTCAAGGGCTAACCCATTGGATCCAAAGTCTTACAGGCCGATTTCATTGCTGCAGAGCAATGTTAAAATTATAGCCAAGGTACTTTCCATGCGTCTCAATGAGGTTATTCTGTCTATTATACACGCTGCTCAGGTGGGGTTTATGCCCCCACAAATCCACTGCTTTGAATCTACGAAGGCTATTCCTCAATATGCAGATACCCACAGATAATATGGGCCAACATGTGCTATTATTCCTGGATGCCAATAAAGCATTCAATAGTATAGAATGGCAATATCTCTGGGCAGTGTTGACCAATTTTGCTTTTGGCGAAAGGTTCATTAAATGGGTCCAACTCCTGCATCATGCCCCTAAGGCTGCTATCAGGTGTGTGGATGGGGTTTCCCCTGCTTTCATGTTGGGACAAGGGACTAGACAGGGATGTCCCCTCACTGTTGTTATTTGCGGTTGCCATTGAACCACTGGCTGTCCTGATCCGTGCCAGTCCATCGATTACTGGGTTTAGATATGGCAAATTACATGAGAAACTCATGTTGTATGCAGATGACATGCTGCTCTTTTTGGGAGACACTAACTTCTCCTTGGAAGCTGTCATGGACACAATTTCTCAGTTTGGACACTACTCTGTCATAACCATTAATTGGAAAAAGTCAGCTTTATTGTTATTGGATAGTGGAACAACTTTAAAAACCCAAGGACAAGGGGGGGCTTGACACTCCCCAATCCCTGGCTGTATTATAACGTGGCCCAGTTGCAGCATCTTACTTATTCCATACCCCACCTTCTAGCTCCTCTAGTCCACTAATATCAGCTACCCATATTATGTTAAGATGTATTGGAGTTGACTCTGTCCCTATTGGCTTAGAAGCTGGATTGTTCATTAAACCACATAAAACTTTTACCACTTACAGCCTTTTACACAAAGTTTGGAATAAGGCTAAACAGCTGCAGGAAATTGAGGGATTTACAGCCTATAGCCCGTTCTGGGGAAATAAATCTTATGGGGAACTGTTCAAATTGCAACAGGGTCTCAGATGGAAGGCATATGGGGTGACTCATTTAAAACACATTTTTCACAATGGGAGCCTTTTGCCCTTTTCAACCCTCCAGGAGAAATGTAGCCTCCTCTCCTATATGCAATTTTATTACATTTGATTGCAGCACACGGTTAAGGCTCAGGGTGACAAGACTTCATGGACCTTATCAACAACCTCTATTTTCACACTGATTTCCTTGATAGAGCATGCTAAAGGTCTTATTTCTCAGTGCTACAATATGTTATTGAGTGACTATTTGGATAGCTATCCCACCAAGGCTCGATACAGGTGGTAGGAGGACTTGAGTTCACTGCCTGACGATCAGTGGGGAGATAATTTCGTCACAAAAACTATCCCAGTTATACATAGTACTGAGATCCCATCTCACACCTGCTAAACTGCATAAAATGAGCATATTCACTGGTTATTGGATAGCTGTCTTGGGTACCCTTAATATGGTATTCCGATCCCCGTCCCACTATACCCTAAATATTGTCTGTTAGGTATGTTAAGCGATTTCATACCTAGGGCTTTCTTTTTTTCTAGGACCTCAGAGTGATTTAGAATGGGCACGCAGAGCCCCATGCTACATTGATTTTTGCCTTGGTGGGGGAAATGGCTGCTTTGAACCTCAAAAGAAATTAGTTATCTGTAGCTATAATTAATAACGCAGGTAAACATTTTTGAACCCACTGCCTAATAAGCTGTGAAATTTCAGACAATTCCCAATTAAGCATGGAACTAAGCTATTGAACTACGGCTCACAGCACATGCAGTATGAAGTCATGGGTGTATAGTTATCAAAAGCACCAATGGTAGTTTGATTGATTCTTAAGAACAAAACAGGGTCTACCATGTGCGACTAGCATGGCTGCCATATTTAAATTGCTAAACACATTATGGATACTTTAACATTTTTAGATACATCCCCGACATTGCACCATTAGACTGCAGACATCTATGAAAAAAAGATATACAATACAGTAGTGAAAACACTCAGCCACTTTGTGACAAATACTGCATATAAATATTTAATCTAATTATGATTTCTAGCTTATAGATGAAGCTTATGTTTTCATTCACATGTTTACTAAGCTAATCTTAATCGATATGCTGAAAAAAAGCTAAGGTTCTGATTACACATAGCTGAATGGGTAAATTGAGTTATTTGCCCCTCCGTCCTTCCTCTGTGGTCTGTATAGCTCTATGTAGACTTTCAATCAGATAGAAAGGGTCTGAAAGAAAAGGACTACTGCTGTGACTAAATCCATACTCTAAAACCAGATTTATCTCTGCACTGTGTATAAAACATACATTTGTAAAATAAGTACTGTACATAATAAAACTGGATTTATGTACTTACCATAAAATCTGTTTCTTGAAATTCATTAAATGAACATGATTCAGTCATTCTGAAACAATTGGGTTATACTGAAGCCTACAGAAAAATATGGGCAGCGGCAAACAAAACGCCATTGGCCAAACAGACATAATCCCTCCCACTCCCAGCATGCTTCAGTTTTGTAGCAAATCAATATTACATGTAGACTACACACAGAGGTGTGTGTCCCTTAAACTATAAGTTCACCTTTTGAGAAAATAATAAATGCACATATTTTTGCAAAAAAAAAAAAATGCATTTATTAATTTCTAGGGTCCTGGAAAACATTGCACCTGTGATCAGTGGATCAAGGGTGCAATATCAGGCTTCTGCATACAAGCCCTATAGCTTTCAGCCCATACTGCCATAGGGACTGTCAGTTTGAAGGCTGTAGGGATTGTGAATGAACTATAAGGGCACTCATCAGTGCCCTCACAGTTCATTCAGAACTACAAGCTGTCTGTCCGGGTGGCTGGTGGTACTGGTAGGCCATTAATTTACAGGAAACTGTGAATGAATGATGTGGCTGCGTGACTGGAGCCCTGCAGGGCCACAATGTTTTTTGAATTGTGAAGAACACCCACCCGCTGTCCCACTGAGGGGGAGAATTGGAGAAAGAGGCAGCAGGAGCTGAAACATGCTACATGTTCCTCCCTAAATACAGCCGATACGTGTATCATGTTCCAAAAGGTGAACTTATTCTTTAATGAGCTCCAGGAAATGTGTTTTATGCTAATTACATAAGCCTTGTTTCCGTTCTTGTTCATTATGAGACATAGAAATAAGTTATTTTGAGAAAATTGGCTTGTCCAAAAGCAGTCCAGCTGTGGGGTGGGCAACAGTAACAAAACACTAACGGCCCACATGAAAAAAATAAAACTGAGGGCAGCCTGCATGTTCTAGAACACTTTGTGTGTATCCACACATTGCATTGGACGTCATTATGTAATGTATAAAGACTTTTGTAATGCTTGTAAAGTGGTACAATCCAGTTGTAATCCAATCTACCTGCATGTTTGCATTACTTAGTCTAGTCATAAGCTAAATTCCTCCCTTCTTATTCATGTTCCTGAGTTAGTATCCAACTTTCATAGTGGGCACAGGGTGTAGAGATCATTATCGATTTGCACTTCAATATGTTCAGCTGAACATCCTTGTATTGCATTTTAAAAGTAAAAGTATGTTGGATAGAACTGTCGTGTCATATTGAGCACACGGACTAAGGTCTAATGGAGTTATGCCAATGCATAAAGCTGGAACTGTTTTATGATTTTTCGCTATTCTTGAATAAAAATTTCTGAGAGAAAAAAAAAAAGACATGCTTGAAACAGAACACTCAAAGAGCTCCCTTAAAGGCCTTACATCCATAGCTGGCATTAGATGAAGTCTGAACATCCACCTGGTAAAACTTAGAAGACAAGGTGGCAGCCACGCAAATTTGGGAACCAGTTGCCTAATGCTTAAAACTTACAAAGCACAGACCTAGTAGAGTGTGCCTTGACAGGAAAATGCGGCGCTTTGTCCTTAAGCTTATCTGTCTGAGCCACCATGAAATATATAGAGCAGTAGAAGTTAGTTCCCCTTTACAAGGACCATCATGATTGACAAAAAGAGTCAGTCTTTCTAATAGAAGCCACTGATTGGGGGGAGCCTATGCACTGACATCACACCACTGTCCTAAAATCCAGGTAGCAGCTCTGCATGTGAGTTTAATGTGCTGTTCTTATGCTATGTTGTTTTGCGTTTATAGGATGATAGCTAGGCTTCAAATAAATATACTACACAATGGGCTTGTTTTATTTGCTTTATCTATGAGAGTGACAGTGAACATTCATAGGTGTGGAAGAATCTTCTTGGCAACCAAAAAGGGAAAAGACCAGTCTGGAGCTACTTCTATTCACAGTGGAGGACTGGAGGAGGACTGCGAGATACATCAGTTGATTTGTTTTCTGCGCAGTGAGGTTAGCAGTCTGGTGAGTTTGCACTTATTTAGTGGTGTTGGAAAATACACCAGAACATTTGGCTTGCTGATTTAGCATAGAATACTTTGGGCTCAGAACACTGTGGTGAAACATTGTTTGAAGAGCACTTCACTGGGATCTATATACAAAGGACATTTGTTCTTTATACACACTGCAGTTTCACAAATGAGCACTTTGTCAATATCTGTTCTGTGATTCATCATAGTTGCACTTTTTGCACATATTAGTTTGAGGTTTATTGCACAATTGGTACTTTGCACATTGTTATTGGAAATGTAGTGCTATTTGAATATTATTATTATTAGGATTTTATGTATTGGTCCTTTAGCTAACTGCCTCTTTTAACCATTAGTGCAAACTTTTTTATTTTTAGCATACAGGAAATAAAATGCACAATGCTGTTGGTTTACATCTTCTCAGTAGCGTAGGGCTGAAGATAAAAGTTCCAAGAGCTCTACAAATACATGATTATTAAGGCTTTTAGCTGGATCTTGTGACATAAGTTTAGTCCATTCCCCTGAAGTTTGGCAGACTGCCATTAAAATATAATTAAAGGCAATTTTTTCTGTAGAATAGACAAGAAGGAGATTAGAACACAGGTTGTTTTTTTTATTGTTGTCCATGTCCACTTTTGGAAGATTCGTCCTCTCTATTTGTCATGTTTACCATGACCAAAAGTCCCCAGACTAGTAATAAAGAAGAAATCTTCCAAAGAGAAAACTAGTTCTGGTGGCCCTAGTGACAGCCAGGGATTCTCTCATTTTGAAGGCATTTCCTATCACTTCCTGTTTTTGCTAAGGGATAGGAAGTGAAAGGAAATATCCCCAATCGGACACAGATGAAGACACAAAAAAAACTGTCAGGGGTGATAATGCTCCTATACTTTATCCAAAATGAAATAAAAAAGTTTGCCTTTAGTTCTCCAGAAACAAAATTATCTATCTAATTTTTTTTAGATCCTTTGTCAGATGGAGCTTTCACAACAGAAGGCTCAGGGGATTCTACCACTGTAGATATAAGGTTTTAGAGCAGGGATTGTCAGTATGAAGTTTACAATAGTTGAATGAATTTTGTGCATTGTTTTTTAAATAAATGTCCTATTAGCATGGTTTATAACAGAAATTGAAAAAAATTATTTTGTTTGTTGCTCTGTAAAGGGAGTGAGCCCCAACATACACAGCTCACATCTATTACTCGGTAAATAAATAAATTCTCTCCTTTCAACTGAGTTTCCACCAATCAGTTTGGATCCCCTGTTATTTAAGGCTTCAAAATGGCAGTGGCTGAGCTTCCAGAGGACACACTGCACGTGAAATGCAGAGGCTAAGCTGCTGACGTCATATCGGCCCCTTCGCCCACATCTCATCCGGTCTCTGAGAATGCTTGCTTTGGTGCCGCACTGGCATCTGTTAAATGTGAATGTACATTTACTACTTGCTGCTTAAAAAAAAAATCATACTGCACTATTAACCACTTAAGGACCGGAAGGATTTCCCCCTTAATGACCAGGCCATTTTTGCGATACGGCATTGCATCATGACAATTGCGCGGT
The DNA here is from genome assembly GCA_018402905.1 of Glandirana rugosa. Taxonomy (NCBI): domain Eukaryota; kingdom Metazoa; phylum Chordata; class Amphibia; order Anura; family Ranidae; genus Glandirana; species Glandirana rugosa. The sequence goes on from BLSH010135754.1 coordinate 537,555, forward strand.
CGTGCGACATTGTACCCAAACAAAATTTACGTCCTTTTTTCCCCACAAATAGAGCTTTCTTTTGGAGGTATTTTATCACCTCTGTGGGTTTTATTTTTTTCACTATAACAAAAAAAGAGTGACAATGTTGAAAAAAAAAATATTTTTTACTTTTTGCTATAATATCCAAAAAAAGTAAAAAAAAAAAAACAAATGTATTCATCATTTTATGCCATTATGTATTCTTCTACATATTTTTGGTAAAAAAAATCGCAATAAACGTATATTGATTGGTTTGCGCAAAAGTTATAGTGTCTACAAAATAGGGAATAGATTTATGGTATTTTTATTATTTTTTTTTTATTAGTAATGGCGGTGATCAGTGATTTTTAGCGGGACTGCAACATTGCAGTGGACAGATTGGACGCTTTTGACACTTTTTTGGGACCAGTGACATTTATACAGCGATCAGTGCTATAAAAATGCACCGATTACTGTATAAATGACACCGGCAGGGAAGGGGTTAATGCTAGGGGTGATCAAGGGGTCAAATGTGTTCCCTCATTGTGTGTTTCAGCTGTGTGGGGGATGGGCTGCCTGGGGAAACACACAGATCCATCTTCCTGCAGATCCCTGTTCTGTCACTGGGGGGAATGATTGTGGGTGGCCGGCGGACATCGAGTCTGCCCCACCCACTGATTGGCCCCCCCCGCTGGCCCACAATACCCGTTCACACGACCGAGGTACAGCTACGGCGATTTGCGGGAATGAGCCGACCTGCCGCAGTAAAATGACAGCGGCTGGTCGGCAAGTGGCTAAATTATATCTGGGTTCTCTTGTTTACTCTAACTGAGTGAATGAGAATTCACACTAGTGACATCCAGAAGCAGGTTGGCATTTGGGCTCTTATGGAGAAGACCTGGAATCCCATGGACAGAATTTAATAATATAGACTTGCTGGCTGTTTTGTCGGCCACAACCTTCTGGTGAATGTTCAGTTCACTTAGGCACATGGAGAAGCACTTTTTAAATGTAAAGAAGAAGTTATTACATTACATTTTGCAAGAACACGGTGATGCAGGACTTTTCTTCACTCAATAGTTGGACTTTATTCAAATTTATAGATGTGTTGTATTATTAACATCATTGGATTTTGTGTATAATTTATACAGAGTGACTAGCAACTATTTTTTGTTTGTTTTCTATGCAGGTATAAGTTAGACAGATTCTGAAGAAGAAGATGTAAAGGTGCGTTTACAGCCTCTGCAAGTCAGCAAGCATAGTTGCAGTTTGGCCCATAACTTCTAGCACAGCTGTAGAGAACTCCTGCCTGCATAAGGCAAAAAGGGGGCTACACCTATCAGACTTAAGGAAGTCTGTGAAAAGTGTATGGACTCATGCAAGGGACGACAGTCTAAACTGTTGGTGTTAGGTTTCTCAGGGGGATGCTGCAGGCTGCACTGAAACTGTTGAAAAGTGGATTGTGACCCGGAGAGGTCTAATACAGTGGACTACTCCCCTTGTCCTTGGGATCTGATATATTGCACATATAAACAGGGACAGTTTGATTGAGGACACCAGGAAAAAAACATGGGTACTCACAGCTGTTCAAAGCAGGAGAAGTTCAAATGGCTGGAGGTGACCAGGTCACTGCAAGTGGCAGCAAGGACTAACCAAGGGGAAACATCCTGTCCCTTGCAAATAGGAGCAATAACTATACGAGCCTACCTTACAATGAAAAGTGGGAACATAGTGTTTTATTTTCATCTGGTGATCCTGCCAGTAAGTCTGTTATTTTTTACTTCCTTTACCAGACCAAGCTGCCCAGACAAATAATAGTATTAGCTGGAGCCAACTTCATATACTGTATATCTTATAGTTAGCACTGCCCTCTACCCCAGACTGGCATGCTGCTGTCAAAAGGTGTCCACTTTACTACTTAATCTAGAGTGCAGAGACCCTATTACAGGAAATGTGTTACTGGCTGACTCACCAGGTGAAAATAAAGGAAAATAAGACAACTAATGCAGACATAATATCTAAGGATTGGTAAGCTGCAATATATGATACAGTATGTTTGTTTTTAGGTTTAATACCACTGTAAATAAACATTGTAGCTCCTGAGTTAAAATGCTTTGCCCACATGACTTATTAAAGAGTCTTCAGAGACTGGGTCATACCAGAGGTTACGCAATGGCTCTGGACCAGGAAAGTGCTCTGCAGCTGGTAAACAAGGATCTGGGAAATGGGCAATAGAGATGTGCTGTTTAATGAGGATGGAGGAAAAATTTGCACATCAACATGATAGATACAAGGTCTTTTGTTTAAGGTGGACCCCCTTGATAAAATACATGGAAACAGATGATTTTAGGACCTTAATGTGAAGCTTTGTATCTGTGAAATTGATTAAGGTGATGAAGTGATCTATTTGGATATGCCTCTTGTATTGTATTTTTTTTCTTGTTGTTTTGTTTCATTGTAAGAGTGTCTAATAGTGTTTTAGCAAATAAAATAATGATATTAGTGTTTATTTACGTCAGGGAGGAAAGATATATAGGCATGCATAGAAATACATATGACTAGTCTTTATACATGGTTAAATTTAAGGAAGAGGACATATGCATACTGAAGGATTTATGCATTCTCCCCTTTTATCTTTATATATTTTTTTCCCTGTTTTTGTACCTTTTTCTCTGTCAGTGAAAATTTAATAAAAAATAAATTGAGTAAAAAAACAAAACAAAAACAAGGATATGGAAAGGGCCACAAGCAGAGCCTAATGCCGAGCAGAAGTTCATGCCATCTTTTGGTTCAGCTGGTCAAGGTACATCCTCCAAAACTGTTGCTGAGGCTACGCCAATCTGGATAGCTGCACAAAGAGCCCAACTCTGCAGTATTTAGACAAAGTGTTAATGGAAGTTAAAAACAATCTAAAAAAACTGAAGCATGCCAACACCAGAAGGAATCCCATTCCTCCTTTAGGGCCGGTTTACACTACTGCGATCCCAGAGATCAGATGTGATTCGCACTGCACTGCAGTGTGAGTCAAATGCGATCTCTGAGAGATGCAAATTCAGCTATAGAGATAGTATGGCTGAATTAGCATCGCAAATGGAGCAAACTCGCACAGGACCCTTTTTTTCCGCAGCAGCAGAATCGGATCGCTTGGGCGTTCACACCATGCGATCCGATTCCTGTGCGAGTTTGCAGTTCGCAGTGCGATAGGCAAACTGATTTGGGGGTGTCATTAGCTTTCTATTGACACTCCCCGCAGTACGCATATAGCAGTGTGAACTGCCGCCGGGAGACATGCGATGCGGGAACCCACAGTGGCTTTGCAGGGTTCCCACATCACAGCAGTGTGAACCAGCCATTAGGTTGCAATAATACCCAAATGTCTCAGAATAACTGAATCCCGTGTTCCTTACTGAACAAGAAAGAAAGAAATGTAAAAACCTAAAAACATAATAAAAATAGAATTTATTACAGAATAATTATGTTTTTTCTTTAAGACAATACAATTTTAAATATATTTGGTCCATAAATATACAATGCCTATAAGCATATGTTCCTACATTGTGTTTAGACTGCATTAAATGTACTAGTAGCTGATTTGCTTGTAAAACCAAGATTTTAAACTGCATAATGTCATTACTTACCCTCACCAGGAAGAGCATCTACAACTGATGGCACAGTAACAGTAATCTTGTCATTTGTGAACGTATGCCTGTTAGTCCAGGATTCTTCTGTGTTTACCAGTGTATATCCATGTGGTGTTCCCACTGTCATATATGGGAACATTTTGCTTGAAGAATCATTTATTAAATGAATGTCAGCCTGTTGAATATCAAGATCCCCTGACATCTCTGTGGGATCGGGATCTTTGAAAAAGTTTATGTTAGTTGTGTCTTGTACAACAGTGCTACCAGATATTGTGGTCCCTTGGCCATCTTCACTCTGAGAATCTAGCTCTGGTACCTCAACATCAGGAAATATAGTAGAGGAAGTTATAATGAGATTGTTTGTTTCAACAGATGAAGGTGCTTCCCATATATCAGAAGATTCATTACTTGGCGCTTCTATTAAATTATTTTCTGAACTAATTTCGACTTCTTCTTGACTTAACACTTCGACATTGGCATTTGGTGTATCAAAAGGCACAGAAAAATCTTCATTGACTGTATTGTCAACGTCTCTAATATTCTCCTCCGATGACTGTGTTTCAAGTTCTACCTCTGGTTCATATTGAATAGAAGGAGGTGAGATTACATATTGATATGGAAAAGAAGTGGTAATAAAAGAAGTTTCAATAGGATTAATGGGTGATTCTGTAGTCATGTCATTTACAAGGCCTATTGTCACCATGGCATCTGGTACCGCTGTGTTTGCAACAAAGTCTTCACTTATACCTTGCAGCTCTGTTCCATCAGTAGGTTTAGAGAGTGGTAGCTCAGCAATTAAAACATCATCCTTAAACAGGAAAAAAAAAACATATCAATATGCAACACTGTAAAATTTTACTATACTGTGCTATACTAAAATATTTTTAAGCGTTTGGCTATACAGTGTAATGTTACAGTGTAGTATCTCAGTCTGTCTAATTCAGCTAATCCACATTAAAGTGTTACTAAACCCACAATAGTAAAATCAGTCTGTATATGTAGTACATCATGCTTGTTATACTCACTGTGGAACCCAAGGAGTTAATCCTGCGCATTATGTAAAAAGGCTGCTTGATCTTATCTTCTCTGATTTCCCCTTCTTCCACTGTCCTCAATACATCTCCTGATAGTACAGATCCTTGGGGGCACTCTGCACATGCTCAGTTTGATGTGTATTGCTGCATATTCCATCGGTACAGGGCCAATCAGCACTGTCCAGACAGAGTCAGGACTCTCATAGGACAGTTAGAGGAGAATAAAAACTCCTCCTGCGAGCTTTAACCAGTGCTTGGCTGGACACTAAAGTCACAAGACTGCTATATACTGCAGATGAGAAAAGGTATTTAGCCATTTATATTTACTAAAATGATTGCATTTCCATGTTCTGTGTACTGTAGGAGACCAGATATAGTGAATGCAGGGTCCTGGGTTTAGTAACACTTTAATTCACGAATCACTTTCAGAAATAAAGGTACTTGTATTCCAACAAAAAAAAAAAATGACTGTCAGGCAAAGCAGCCTAGGTATTTTCTAATACCAAAGTAAACTTTATAATAACAGCAAGTCACAGAGATAGTATGGTGATGATTAGTACCGCCAGGATCCATATCTGAACCTGCAAATTCTGCTGTGTCTGCCGGTGTGTCTTCTTGCCTTGTTTCTCTTGAACTTTAAACTCTTTCCTCCTCCCATGAGCTTCCTATTTAAGGCATACATGGGCATGTCCTGTTTGCCAGATTATTGTGCTCTCCCCAGCCAATATCTCATTTTCATCACTATTGCCATCCGAATATTTGGTACTGCCTATTACCAACCTTTGGCTTGTTCCTTGACTACACATCTGCTTGATCCCAACCTGCAACCACTTGTTACCGACCTTTGGCTTGAACTTTGTCTTGTTTACTGACTACGCTTCTTCTTGATTCCTACCTTCTATATCTGCCAGGATCCATATCTGAACCTGCAAATTCTGCTGTGTCTGCCGGTGTGTCTTCTTGCTGAGCCACCTGAGATGCTGGACAGCTTCCTTTGCTTTTGCCTTGTTTCTCTTGAACTTTAAACTCTTTCTTCCTCCCATGAGCTTCCTATTTAAGGCATACATGGGCATGTCCTGTTTGCCAGATTATTGTGCTCTCCCCAGCCAATATCTCATTTTCATCACTATTGCCATCCGAATATTTGGTACTGCCTATTACCAACCTTTGGCTTGTTCCTTGACTACACATCTGCTTGATCCCAACCTGCAACCACTTGTTACCGACCTTTGGCTTGAACTTTGTCTTGTTTACTGACTACGCTTCTTCTTGATTCCTACCTTCTATATCTGCCAGGATCCATATCTGAACCTGCAAATTCTGCTGTGTCTGCCGGTGTGTCTTCTTGCTGAGCCACCTGAGATGCTGGACAGCTTCCTTTGCTTTTGCCTTGTTTCTCTTGAACTTTAAACTCTTTCTTCCTCCCATGAGCTTCCTATTTAAGGCATACATGGGCATGTCCTGTTTGCCAGATTATTGTGCTCTCCCCAGCCAATATCTCATTTTCATCACTATTGCCATCCGAATATTTGGTACTGCCTATTACCAACCTTTGGCTTGTTCCTTGACTACACATCTGCTTGATCCCAACCTGCAACCACTTGTTACCGACCTTTGGCTTGAACTTTGTCTTGTTTACTGACTACGCTTCTTCTTGATTCCTACCTTCTATATCTGCTATTGGATCCTGGCTTGGGTAGGGGCAATCCTGGAGACTGCGACCCAGTACTACTATGCAGCAAAACCCATCTCCACAATCAGGAGCTCTGGAATACTGGTTAATGCTTAAACCCTGTTAATGCTTAAACCCTGCACCTGCCAATGTCCTCCAGGGTGAACTGCTTGTATACCTATCCTGCTGGTCTGTGGGAGCCTCCCTACTGCTACAGCTACTGGTCTCTGAACTTATCCCTGACTGTGACAAGTACAAAGTGGTTGAAAAACTGAGCAAGGTGGAAATTACATCACACCCACGCAGGGGTTTTACATCTTGCATTAAAAAAAGTTGTAAGATAACGTATATGTCTGGATTAAATAGGAATCTAAATGGTACAAAAAAGGAAATGTAGCTAAAGCTTCATATGATGTATGTGATTCAATAATAATCTGTGTAGATCAATAGTGATCATTTTAATTGGGCAAAAGATTAGGGCACAAAACTTAGTAGGTTGTGGTGGGGTGGCGTAAGGGATTAGGTTTTACAAAAGAAGGTATGAGTCATAAAAATAGGTTGAATGATGGAAAACAGGGGGAAGAAAGAAACAAGGCAGGGTCATGGGGGGCTACCACAAGGGTTACTCCACCACATCCTTAAGGAGAGGGAGTAGATGAGTAGACAGTTACCTATCGGATCAAAGTTGGCCTAGTTGCGGGTTAAACTGCAAAACAGGTTGATAGTCCAGCCAAAGTTGCCATATCAGCCAAGGCATTTTGATTAAAGTGGTTTTAAAGTTAAACTTTTTTTACCTTAATGCATTCCCTGGGCACAGACACAAAAGAGGAGAGCTGAGGTCACGGCAGAGGACCCCAGAAGAGGGAGAAGGGGGCCGCCCTGTGCAATACCATTCATGGAGCAGGTATGTATAAAATCTTTATTATTTTAATTTAAAAAATGCCTTTACAACTGCTTTAAAATCATATTATGTGGCAGTACCATAAAGTGGTTGTAAACCTCAGTCATGAAATATGAACAGAGCACATAAATCTGTAGTGTTTACTTGACTCTCTCCAAACTTTAAGTGTTGTTTCACTCTGTGCTTCGTTCCTCTGTTATCAGCATGTGTCACTTCTGAGAAGTTTTGCCCGACACATGAGATATAATTTGTGACAGGGAAGGAGATAAGCACACAGATTATTTATTCAGAATACAGCTCTGCATGTTACATAGAAACATAGAAAAGTGGTGGCAGAAAAAGACTGAGTAGTCCATTGAGTCATTGGGTATATGAGAGGGTTCACAACCACTTTAACTAGTTCCCGACCCCTGCTGTCTTTTAACGGCGGCAGTCGGGATGCTGAGCGCGAATCGCCATAAAAAAGGCGCCAATTTGCGAACAGCCGCTAGGGGGCGCGCACACACCGCACTCCTGAGGAGTGTGCCCGCGGCTCGGGCGGACCCGATGTCCACCGGCAAGCCGCGATGAGCGGCCACAGGGAAAGAACGGGGAACCGCCGATGTAAACAGGGCGGTTCCCCATTCTGTTAGTGCAGGCATGGGAGATCTACTGATCCCTGTCACTGGGATCACTTAGATCTCTCATGCCCATGGTAGCCCAACCCCCCCACAGTAAGAACACACCCAGGGAACACAGTTAACCCCTAGATCTCCCCCTGCAGGTTAACCCCTTCACTGCCAATGACATTTATACAGTAACCAGTGGACATTTACATTTCTGATCGCTGAATAAATGTCATTGGTCCCAAAAAAATGTCAAAAATGTCTGACATGTCACTGCAATATCGCAGTACTGCTATTGCTAGTAAAATATAAAAAAAAATAAAAACCCCAGAAATGAATTCTCATCATGCGTAAATGCGGCCACTTTTGCGAAAACCAATCAATAAACGCAGATTGTGATTTTTTTTATCACAAATATGAGGAAGAATATAAATTGGCCAAAACCGGTGAAAAAAAATGTTTTTTTATATTTTTTTTTTTGGATTTGAATTTTAGCAAAAAGTAAGAAATTTGGGTTTTTTTGCAAAATGGTCGCTTTTCTTTTGTTTATAGCGGCGATCAGAAATGATGCAGAGGCGATCAAATACCACCAAAAGAAAGCTCTATTTGTGGGAAAAAAAGGACGCAAATTTTGTTGGGGGTGCAACGTCTCACGACCGCGCAATTGTCAGTTAAAGCGACACAGTGCTGAATCACAAAAAGTGCTCTGGTCCTAAAGCTGGAAAACCTTCCGGTTGGTAAGTGGTTAAAATATCAGCTATGGTATATATTTAAAAGGAGTGCCTAACAGCGGGTAACAAAAGGTGTCTGATATTGTTTTCATTAGGTGGGAAACCCTCCTCTGCATGCCTCTATGAATTTGTTTTACCATATTACTAGTGGCTTGACTTTATGGGTTTGATTTACTAAAGGTAAATAGACTGTTGACTTTGAAAGGGAAGTTGCAATTTGAGTTTTTTTTTGTGGTGAAACTCTACTGACTTTCATCATCCAATCACGTGCAAGTAAAAATGAAGTTTTTTTCTTTCTTGCAGGTGATTGGGGATTTTATGCAAAGTAAAATTTAATAACATTCACCAAGCTCTTGGAAAAATTCCCTTACAACTCCCCTCGCAAAGTGAGCAGCTTATTTGCCTTTAGTAAATCAATTGTATCAGTTCTAGGTTACGATCTTCCAACCTGCCTGTACCCAGTCCACTGATATCTCATCAGAGGCCATTAAGGGCACAAATTTTAAATAGGGTGTGCTTGTAGGAAATATTGTCTGCAGTAGTCTGAAATGTTCTCATAAATTAAATACATTATTTTCTACATTTTACTATCCTTCAATAGGGAAAATTGAAAAACTTGATTTGTTATTGTAAGAAATAGACCAACCTCATGCAAACTTAGAAATATGTCTTAATATGAAAAACTTATTTTGTGTCATACATAGGCATAGACATAATATTTACAGTTATTTTTATGAATGCATGTGTTTTCACCATATAGTTTTGTGCATTACTGCAGGTTTAACGCCATTTACTTCTGTGTGCGTTACTGCCAGTTTAACACCATATAGTTATGTGCGTCACTGTAAGTTTGACACATTATATTGCAGTATATTATAGTGTATCCATGGAGTGTTTCTGTGTAGTGTCTGTGTAGTGTGAGTACTCAAATTAAAGTGCACCAAACACCACTTTACATTGATTAAAGTGCATCTACGTACGTGTCTCAGGCACATCAAACGTGGCCAAAACACCACCCACTTGGGAACCACATGTTTAACAAGGCATTTAACGTCAACCACTCAGCCCATTGGCAAGAGCTCCTAAAAGCCACACAAAAGGGGCACAAATGGTTACAGTGGGAAGGCCACCGACACCCAAAGACCAATTTTTCTGCACCTTTTTGACAGGTGCATATCATTGCAATTTTATTTACAGAAAGGCCAATTCTTGCCTTCACGAAGAGCACCTCTATAGGTTTATGGTGTGAAGGCATCACCGACACCCAAAGCCCAATTTTTCTGCACTGGTTACTTCTATCCAAAGGCAAAGTGACCTCAGAATTTGACCAAAATAATCTCTAATCTTGTTCCCAGTGCACTACATTGTGGCCTCATCATACACACTTGCTCCCCAGCTGTTGCTGAGCAAAATAAAGGCAGCTTGCAGGGAAAATGTCATTTTTTTTGGCTTTATCAATGCAATTATTGCTGCAGCAGATTCTAGACATGGTACAGATCTGCCACTTTACAGATAAACTAAGGGGAGCCACCAGGCACTATATTAGAAGGAATTTTTCATTTTTATGCATTCACTTTAAAAACCAAATGATCACTGCTCATTTAAAAATTAAGTTTTTTACAAACTTTTTTTTCATTGATACATATCCCCTAGGACAGGACCTTGACCCCTATAACCATTGTATGCCCAATTAATTTCATATAAGCCTTCAAAATGGGCACTTTTGATTTTTGGTGTTTGGGTCCCATTGACTTTAATGGGGTTCGTTATTCGGGTCCGAACTTTCGCGATGTTCGAAAGTACTGGTGCGAATTGAACAGGGGTCCATTCGACCCATCCCTACTTATCACTATCATGATGTAATCAGTTGTGTCCTTCTTGATGTCTGTTAATAAGCTGCAATGGTTGCACTAACCATTGCTGAAAATATGTATCACTGGAGATTGCTATTTTGTTGACAACATAGAGCAACCAATTTCTTGTACGAAAAGTGTGTACCGGTAAATAATATCAACTTAAAGGGCCTACTATGGTGCTGCCTAAGAAATTTTTGATCTTACTATATGGAAAAATGCACTAGCCAATATTCAATATTTTACCTATGCCTATGCCTAGTTTCTATTTCACAAACCCATTAAATCCCATTAACATTTTTCATTGAGTATGTGATCTTTCTCTGTTCCAAGCATGTTTAAATTCTCTTTCTAGGGTTAGTTTTGATCTTTCCTCCTGCTAGTTTGATGTTTTGCCCTTATATTCTAGATCTTAACTTCATATTGAAAATACTGTGCCCCTGAACCTTATTCACCCCTTCATGTATTTAAATGTTTAAAGGTCTGTGTTACTTGACTATTCTTGTTTCACTTTTGTAATAGCATAGAGGACAAACTTTTGGCACATGAGCTTACCAAATCAGTCTTCATTATGGATGTTAGCACAGTGGCTGGTGAAGGATCACTTTCTGGTTGCTCTGAAGGTATATCTGGATCTAATGAAATAAAGTGCCATAAGCTCTTGTTCAACTGTATGCAACAGTTTGTGATATTGTAAAATTATCCTTACAAGACATCTAAATGAGCTGCAAGGTATGGAGCAATTAAACAATAAATATAGAAATAATATAACATAAATATCACAAAGTAAACATATAAATCTCAGTTTTGCGTACATAATGGTGTGTTTAAACACTTCCTACCTTTTTCAAATTACTCCAGGAATTTTTCAAATTTGAATTCACAAAGAAAACTCAGTATTTTGCCGGAACTTTTATTTATTTTACAGAAAAGGGAGACAGGTAGAAACATTGGCAGAGAGAGTCTTATACCTAAAGTTATAAGAAGGCACTGTAATTCAGGCCATCAACATCCACTATCCTGTCTGAACTAATAGTTTTGGATAACTGACATTGAGAATGATGTAAAAAAAATGCACTGACTTTTATGAACATAGAACTGAAACAATGTGCAGTCCACTGTTTATTTTTGTTGCTTATATATAGGAAATACTTTTCAATCAAATCTTGCAGCTGAGATGGCCAGTCATTATCCTTTCTCAATGGGTCCTCAGGTCTTGTGAGTACTTGCCATAATTTTCAAAATAGATGTTTTCAGAACTAATACAGGCTATTAATATACTGAGTGATGTTTACTGGCTATTTGCAGCACTTAGCTTGCTAGTAAAAAACCTTTTTCAGTCCAATCTGCATTCTATAAGCATTGTATAATGATTCTCTACTGCCATATTATAATCACACTTATTTTCAAATAACCTTTCTGGTATATTGCAGAAGATGGACACACATAGCTACAAATTTCATATAATTCTCAGAGAATAATATTTATTATGCAAATGTAAATTGGCATTACCATATGTTCTATTGTATATGTGCAGCCAGCAAAGCACATTTACATAAAACTCTAAATAAAATTACAAAATGGAAAAATACACACACAGCTATTTAGAATGATTTTGTTCTATATCTATACACAAATGTTTGCCTTTTATTTCAATTTTAAACTGAATGGGTTGTTTTACAAGGTGATTGTATACAATCACTTTAATTGTCTATATGAGACTGTGTTGTTCCACACTTCTTTACCTGGGACTATTCTGTTAAATCAATGGCTGCCTGCCATGGCCATATTTTCTGTATGAGCTATACAATTGTTCTCCACTTTAATATTTAATCCTTTCATATGAATACATTTTATTAATTACTACACTATGCAAGTTTGTGCTTCTGTATCTGCTTTTATCTTAATGTTTTTTCTGGAGTTCCTGCTCATCCTCCATTTAGCTGTCAGCAACCTGATAGCTTTTATCACTTTTTTTCTGGAGATCTGGATTGCTATGCCTTTTTGTTTCTCTGTGCAGTTACTTTCTATTAATATCAGTATCTGATTCATTCAGATTCACTTAGTATCTTAGCACCACTGTCTTGTGTCACTGGAGCACCACATATTGCTAGTGTCTCTTTTTATGAAATACTGTTGATAGTATAGTAGTATAATAGTATAATTAATACTATTAATTAATTACTAATAATTATGACATTTCACTTAATGTTTGGTGCTTGTGATGACCAATTATATGATGAAGTAATATGTTGGGGTCCACATCAAAATCATGAGAAAGTTAATGACACAAGAGATAAAAAAGATTATCTACATTGGGGGTCAGCAACCTGTAGATTGTGATCTATCAGTAGATTGCGACCAGATGACTGTTAGATCACGGTCTGGGCTTGCTGACCCACCATCCCAGAGCATCAAAAAGAGTGCAATGCAGAGGGACGACTTGTAAAGTTGGAGCTGTAGTAGGGAGCAGAAGTCGCATACCCCTCTGTAGTGCTGGCTCCTGTCCCATGTGGAGTGATACCAACTGCACTTCACCTCTTATCCCAGTGATATGTTCCTTCCATCATCACCACCTGATTTAGACCCATGATTGTCATGCAATGCATGCGATTGCAACACAGCAGTACAGCAATTAGAGGTTTAAATCAGGTGTGAGGAGGCAACACTGTGCCCGGTGATCTTTGACTTCTCCCATGTTGTTGAGGTAGATCGCCACCTTTTTAAGGTTGCCTACCCCTGATCTACATGCTTTACTTTAAACTTCTTTATTCATTTCTCTGGAAAGGTGTCAACTCTTCATTGTAGAGAATAGTTAAAGCATATCTCAACTGAATAGTGCAAGGACCCATGAATTGTTAGTTCTGCAGGCCATACCTTGCTGTTATCTCTTGCTATGGTATACTTTGGAAAAAACACTGAAAAGGTGTATAATATTGTTACAATGCCAAATTGTATACCATTTAATTATGTTTCCTAATTTTCATTTTCAACTCAATAAAAGCACAGTTGTAGAGTGCATGGAATCCATTAATTCGTTTTACCATATTTAGATGTCACTGTGTTTTAATAATTTTTTTGTATTATATGTTTTTTTCCTGTGAAATTTGGAATTTGTGGAATAAGTACACCATTTAAAAATATATAAAAGTAAAATAAGCAAGCAATACAAGCCTTGTAATTTTTTAGCTATCTATGCTTTTGTTCAAGTTTTACAAGTTTGTTGCTTTTGTTTGATTTTGCCCATTTTATTCACAGCTTTTGTTAATTCATTCACGGGTTTCAAAAGCCACCTCGCTGTTTTCCTCGTTTGACAGCTTGTAGGTTGCAGCTTTATAAATACTGTCATCTAAGAAAATCTGAAAAAGCAAGAAGCTACTAACATGAGTCACTATGCAACTTTGTCATGATTTGCATGTGTTATTACAATGAGTGTAAGCTATGTTTGATAACTGACTTATTAGATCTGAAATTAGCTTGGTATGAAATTATGTAAACCATCACCTATGATTAAGGGCCTGTGTTGACCAGATTTGTTGATGACAGAACCGCTTCTGTCCCCATAGAAGTCTACGAAAATGAAAGATAGCTTGAAGCAGGTCCAGTTCAGGCCAGAAAGAGGTCAATTGCAGGTAAAATGCACATGTCAGTGAATTATAGATGATCTCAGAAATGTCTCAAAACTCATGTAAAAAACAAACTGCATTTACCCATGGTCACATGCCCAAAGTCTGTAAACACGGGTCCTTTATACTGGACATTTCTTTAATAATGCTGGTGTTATGGTAGGTTGTACTGACAACTCCACTGATTTACAGTTGAAAGAAAATCAATATTTCAAAAAGAACAGCTTTGCTCTGCACATCACATTCACATGCAAAAATTAGTGGCCTCTAACAGTCGCTAAAGGTTAAATATAACATAAAGATCATAAAAGCTGCCTCCTCTCTTTGACACTTGATAATGTACAGTATCACATATAAATAAAAGAAAATAGATTTTTGTTTTTTTTTCAAGAAATCATTATATCTACTAAAAGTGGGACTAACTCATACTCTATTTACTCACCATCTGAAAATAAGAGTGTTTGGAGGTCTACGGCCAGAGATCGATCATCTTGCAAAGCCATAGCAACCATCTGCTTCAGTTCCATCACAGTATATGACATTTCTTTCGGCTCTTCATTGTTACCATTTTCAACTTTGTTAGATGTGATAGTAGGTGTCTCATCAATTTTATTTTTAGATTCGGGCCTGGCACTTTCAAAGACCACAGCATAACGCACCACAATACTATCAGATCTGCAGCACGAAAAAGCAAGTATATTGAGTATATTGAGTTTGCTGTACATTGAATTGTCCTTATCTTACTTTTCCAAATGTTCTATTGTAGCCAGAAAACTCTAAGTAAACTAAAATGCAGACACTATTTAGTTTAAAAAGGAAATATGGTCAATGTAATCTCGTATTATTCCAGAAAGAATGAAATGGTTGTAATTTTTATCAGCTATTCAATGTAAGATGCGGCTTTCTGGTTATGTTATTAAATCTTGGATATTTTTCCAGCTAGTAGAGGTCACCTGGGTACACATAATTTGTTTATGTAAGAAAACTGTGGAATAAATAAATCTTATATAATTTGGTAATACATACCATCTGTTTACAGCATTACAGAGTTGTAAAACTATCATTTATTCCTGTTTTAACACAAGAAGAGTAAAGCTAGACACTTTCAGTTTTATTTAAAAAAAAAAAAAACAAGTTCACATTTTTAAAAATGGTCTGCATTATTTTTAAATGATAACTTTAAAGCAACTCTCTCAATCAAACAACTTGTTTAAAAAAAACACACAAAAAAAAGGAACTTGTAAAGAAGCATGTAAATACCTATTTCTCCTGCTAGAATGTGTATCTTCTGGGTCCTTCTGTTCTCAGTGGTTCCTCCTAATGACCCTCATGTAACCACAATAGTGGTGTAAGGGGTCACAGGGAGTACCAGAGGAAGCAGAAGATTGACACTCCTGGAACTGTCCATTTTTTTACTGTTCTTTTTTTAAGCAAATTTGTTTAAGCTGCAGAGTTGCTTTAAGGGCAATAAGCAAAGTGACCAAACAAAATTCATAACATAAAGTTCTAACTTTATTAGAGTGAATTCTGACTGATTGCTGCAGTTACTGCATTTAATAACACAATATTTTTGAATATTTTTGAATAATTACATTCTACTAAAATTAATTTAATACATTGAACATTCCTATATATTGCCTTAGTTACATTTTAGTGGATCAAAGGAATCGTTTTTTTACTAATATTTAAAGCTGAACTCCAGGAAATCAGCTGAATATACAGAGAGGATGACTATAGAAAATATTTGGGGCGCTGACCTATTTTGAAATATTATTTTCTATCCGCACAATCATACCATGAAAAATATGTGAAAAATAATAATTAATAACAATAATTAGATTGAAATCAACAAGACACAGCGTATACCATGTGTAAAATAAAATAATGAAATACCCAAAAAAATGTGTTGCAAAAAAATTAATTAAATAAATTATAGTAAAATAATACTAAACCAATATATAAATTAAGCATTCCACTATTAAGAATGAATAATAAATCATAAATCCATTCTTTTAAGAGTTGTGTTTCAACAATATGTGTATATATATAAAAAGTCCAAAGTCCCAAATTAATATAGAAAATTCCACCACCAGTGCTTGATGAGTTGAAATCCACAGACTATTCCACCTGCACAGTGAACCACCGACATATAGCCACTCAAATATGCGTTCACCAAAAATATACAGATCAGATAAGTTTAGGGCTCATTTACACTTGCTTCGACTTCAACACACATTAAAGCACCTACCGCTTTAATGCTTTTTTGATGCTTCAATGATGCTTTTGTGAAGCCTGGCAGATGCCCTGTGCGTGTTGATATTTCATACCTGCAATACCTCCAAAACAAAGCACAGCTAAAGCTGAATAAAAGCCGCCCAAAAGCTGCAGGTGCTGTAAGCAACCTTTGTCATAGACTTCTATGGAGGCTTTGAAGCACCCCTAACGTGACACTGGGTATCATTTTTGAAGCAAAGCAAAGCAAACATGATTGTAAGCTTACCATTTTATTTAATGACAGGGACTTTGCCCGTTCAGAGTGCTTTAAAAATTGTGTCCAATGTCATGTTTTAAAGCAAGTGTAAACAAGCCCTTATGGAATTTGCTTTAGCTGCTAACTGATTTGTTATTCTGTGCATCAACTTATATGATCTAGACACCTATGCCAGAAAGCAGCATGGCTTGTTACAGAGTACTGGTGAAAATGCACCCCAGCTTGCTGACTAGACAGTGAAAGAACTTTGGTAAAATGAAGAGGCCATCCTCTGCACACATCTCTTTATCTGCCTTTCAGCACATGTGCACTGCAGCAGAGCCTAATTGGTTACTACCTCTCCCCCTGCCCGTCTGAGTCCTACTGTGCAGAGGATGACAGGAGGCCAATATCAAGATAGATTCAGGTACTTACTGTAGCAGCATGTAAAAATATATATTAGGTAATTATTTTATTGGGAACAAAACTGCATTTCTTATATACAGTATTCCTGGAGTTCAGGTTTAAGAATTTCATTTGAAAGTAAACATAGAACTTTAATTACCCATCTTTTTTCTTCTTCTGCCTTGATTTTGCAGCATGAAAAAAACAAAAAAAAATTTGATCATATGTAATAGCTCACTTGTTTAATTGCTGTGCTTACATTCTACATTATACTGTCAGTTATCAATGTCTTGCTTAAGACATACCCACATTATTAAAATCAAAGCTTTGCATTTTCTTTATTGTTTATGTGATGCTGATTGCATCTAGCATATCTAATCACTGTTGTGGCTATCGAAACAGACTGGAGAAACAAATGCAGCTAAAATTTTAACAATTTAAATCAAGGGACTATATTTATGAAGCTGAGGGGAAGTAATTTCTCTTTGTCTGACTACTGAAGTGCACAGAATTGTTTAGGACTATTTAGAAAGTTATGAAATGGAAACCAGTGGGGTTATATTATTAAAGTCACATAGACTGTTCACTTAGAAAAATAATGTTCATAGAGCTTAGTTAATAAAATTAAGCTGTTTTTACTTTAACCACTTCCCGTCTGGCCTATAGACAAATGACGGCCGGGCGGTGGTTCAGTTATCCTGACCAGACGTCATATGATGTCCGGCCAGTTAACCCACGGTCACGTGCCATCGCGGCGATCGGTGGTGCAGGGTGTCAGTCTGACACACCGCATTACCAATCTAGGGTAAAGAGCCTCAGTTGGAAGCTCTTTACCATGTTATCAGCCTTGACCAATCATGGCTGATCACAATGTAAACAGAAGGAGCCATGTATCGGCTTTTTCTCTTATCGCGTCTGCAGACAGGGGGGTTTGCATTGATTGTTTATCAGTGCAGCCCCCCCCCAAGGATCGCCACCCAGGACCACCAGGGATGCCACCCAGGACCACCAGGGAATGCCCACCCAGGGACCAAAAGGGAGACCACCAGGGAAGCCCACCCTGACCACCAGGGAGCCCACCCAGGGACCACCACGTAAGGGGCACATTGCCTAACAGGGATAGCACTCAATGCCCATCTTGGATACCACCCAGGACCACCAGGGAATCCCTCCATAAAAGTGCCATCTATCATTGCCGCCTATGAGTGCCCACCAGTGCCGCCTATGAGTGAACATCATTGCCGCCTATGAGTGCCCATCAGTGCCGCTTATCAGTGCCACCTATCAGTGCCTGTCCGTGCTGCTTATCAGTGCCACCTATCCATGCTGCATATATGTGCCTCATCATCAGTGCTGTCTCATCAGTGCCCATCAGTGTAGCCTCATCAGTGCCCGTCAGTGATGGAGAAAATGTACTTATTTACAAAGTTTTGTGACAAAAACAAAGAAAAAAATTTTTTTTCTTCAAAATTTTCGGTCTTGTTTTATTTGTAGTGCAAAAAATAAAAACCCCAGAGGTGATCAAATACCACTAAAAGAAAGCTCTATTTGTGGGAAAAAAATTATAAACATTTTGATTGGGTACAGTGTAGCATGACCACACAATTGTCATTCAAAATGCGACAGTGCTGAAAGCTGAAAATTGGTCTGGGCGGAAAGGGGGGGGGGGGGGGAAGGGTCTGGTATTGAAGTGGTTAAGCAACTAAAAAAAATCCTGTTTTCATGTTATATTTCACTTGCACATCATTGTGTATTCAAAGTGAACTTACAATTATTTTATGTACAATAATTCATATTACACTTTTCTAAGTTACCATTAACTTGGTTACATGAACAGCCCCTACTTGTTCAGTAAATCAGCCTCATTTAATTTAATAATTAGCAAATGCAGTCTGAGATGGAAAAATAAACAATGGTATAAATAATTAAGTTCACCTTTAACTTTAAAAAAGAAAAATACGTTACATGGTTCCACCACATAATAAACATTTGGACCCCTTTACCAGTTCAGAAGAAGCCCCCCAGTACTAGTAATAGTATACTATTACTAAGTAATCACTGCTATATTGGTACATAGGGGAGTTGGAATTTTGAATTATAAAAAAGGTGAATGAAAGTGAACTTAGCCTTTAAAGTGGAACTTCCCTTTTTGGGTGGAGCTCCGCTTTAAGATGAAATCTGTAAATACAGAATTGCTTTTCACGTGATTGGATATTTGAAGCGAATGTTCACACAGTTCATTGTGTGAATATTCTCGACCCCTCAATTTAGGCCCATGTTGTTTCTATTTTTTTTTTTTACATATGTGCTTTACTTTATTAAAACTGAACAGGATTCACCCACAACTGTGAAAGTAATACTTATTTCCTGTGTGCTGTGAGTCCAGCATTTCATCACTGGGGATTAATAAGGATGCTATGAATAGTACCTCACTGCATTATGGGATAGTATTTTTTTCAGTCCCTTGCTACTCATTATTATATCATACCCACAACTAGTACATAATGTGTAAAGGTTATAAGTAATAAATAAGTAATAAAGAGACGGTTAGAGTTGAGCGAACACCTGGACGTTCGGGTTCTGCTGGTCTGTCCGAACTTCGGGACAAAGTCCGGGTCCGGGTCCGGACGGAACCCGAACGATCGCACGGACAACGAGCCTGGGCCTGAAACAGGGCTTCAAGCCTGTCTGGTCGTCTTGGGCTTGCAGGTCCACAAGCGAGTTGAGATTGGCAGAGAAATAATGAATAAATAATGAATATTGGAAATGTGTAATACATGATCAACACCCATACTATATTATTACTCATCGTTCCCTGACTTTTTTTATGATAGGGTATTACGTCACTCCATGATAAGTATCGTAGGAATAATTAGGGGTCACTACTTTACGACCTGAGTGTCGTGTGTCCTTTATTCATAATGAAAGTGTCAACACCCACTTAGGACAAGTCAAAATTATTTCATTTCGTGTATACATTTTTTTTTTTTATCTTTGTTGT
>BLSH010135754.1:562776-576158 GCA_018402905.1 Glandirana rugosa
AACCAATCAATAAACGCCGATTGTGATTTTTTTTATCGCAAATATGAGGAAGAATATAAATCGGCCAAAAACGGTGAAAAAAAATGTTTTTTTATATTTTTTTTTTGGATTTGTATTTTAGGAAAAAGTAAGAAATTTGGGTTTTTTTGCAAAATTGTCGCTCTTCTTTTGTTTATAGCGGCGATCAGAAATGATGCAGCGGTGATCAAATACCACCAAAAGAAAGCTCTGTTTGTGGGAAAAAAAGGACGCAAATTTCGTTTGGGTACAACGTCGCACGACCGCGCAATTGTCAGTTAAAGCGACGCAGCGCCGAATCGCAAAAAGGGCTCCGGTCCTAAAGCTGGAAATCCTTCCGGGGCTGAAGTGGTTAAGCAGAGTTTGATCTGCAACTCAAAGCAGCCGTATGTGAAATCTCTAATTTCTGCTATCTGTCCTCAGAGCAACAGCACAGACAGCAGTAGTAAAGTAATCTATCTCAGGATGCAGGATCAGGTCTTAAAATGTCTCAAATCTGTCCCTCACGCAGTCAGCTACCTTTCCCTACACTAACCCAAGGAGCATGTGACTGCAGCACTGTGACTCCAGCTTATAAAGAGGCTGGGTCACATGATGCACTGGCCAATCACAGCCATGCCATGTGATGGCTTCTAAGGGCAAACCAGTGAAACATTTGTTGATTGGCTGCCCTGCAGCTTCTCAACACGTGGAGTAAAATAGCAGAACCCCGGACCGAACCCGAACGATTTTTGAAATGTCCGGGTCCGGGTCCGTGCCACGGACACCCGAAAGTTCGGTACGGACCCGAACGTTACAGTCCGGGTTCGCTCAACACTAGAGACGGTGTGCCAATGAGAGAAAAGCTTTTTATTACTTGCCAGTTGTAGGGATGAAATTGTAACATATTTTATTCAGAACAATCCTGAACAAATTAAAAGGTTTGGAGTAAAAAAACAAAAACACACAACCATAATGCATATGTAGCTAGGGAAAAAAAGTATTTGATCCCCTACTGATTTTGTACGTTTGCCCACTGAAAAAAAAAAGATCAATCTATCATTTTAATGGTAGGTGTATTTTAAAAGTGAGAGACAGAATAACAACAAAAAAAAAAAAAATACAGAAATACAGAAAAAAGCATTTAATAAAGTTATAAATTGATTTGCATTTTAATGAGTAAAATAAGTATTTGATCCCCTATCAATCAGCAAGATTTCTGTCTGCCAGGTGTTTCCTATACAGGTAACGAGCTGGGATTAGGAGCACTCTCTAAAAGAGAGTGCTCCTAATCTCAGCTTGTTACCTGTATAAAATCAGATTCCAATAACTCCACCATGGCCAAGACCAAAGAGATGTCCAAGGTTGTCAGGGACAAGATTGTTGACCTACACAAGGCTTGAATGAGCTACAAGACCATCGCCAAGTAGCTTGTGGGGATTATTCACAAATGGAAAAAACACAAAATAACTGTCAATCTCCCTTGATCTGGGGCTCCATGCCAGGTCCCACCTTGTGGAGTTTCAACACATTTTCTTTCCCTGATCATAAATAAACGAATAGAGATAATAAAAGGATGCTTGGCTGAATGCAGTAAACAACAACTTTAGAACCTCCAAATAAACAAGTAAAAATTATTAGAGGTGGGCGAACAGTTTGGGCTGAACATTGGCTGTTCACCCCGTTCAGGGGAACACCTGAATGTTCTGCAATGCACTGTGCACTGTACATTGCATTTTGCGCCCTAGTTGGGCAAAGCTTTGTTAAGGAGCTGGGCCGGGAAGTGGTCCGCAGCATCTTTAATAACTAATGAGTCATCAGCTGTCAATGGGTTTCCCCGTTGACAGCTGAGTAAGAAAAAAAAAAATTGCAGGTGATAAAAAAACGAAAAACAAAAAAAAAGGTGTGGGGTCCCATACCAGGCCTTTCAGGTCTGATATGGATTTTGCATCGGCATGCACCAGTCCGTGACGTTAGAAGGGGGCGGTGCCATCAGGTGATGTAACCAGGTGGCCCCACTCCTTCACTATATAAGAAATGTCAAACGGCTTAGGCTGCAGTAGGCAGCCAGCCTTTATGTTGGCAAGCATTTTTTTCTTCTTTCTCTTTCAGGTGCAGCAGGCAGCATGATTGATGATGGATTTAAATCGGGGGACCAGGGTTTTTTTTATCTTTTAATAAAGTAATTGTAAAAAACTGTCAGTGTGTTTTTGTTAATAAGGTTAATAAGGGAATAAGGTTCTTTGGGGTGGGGGGTAGAGCCCCCTCGCCCCAAAGCACCTACCCCCCCCCCATGTTGAGGGCTGCATGCCCGGATAAGGGTTTGGTACAGATTTTGGGTGTCCCACGCCGTTTTTTTAAAATTTTTCAATAGCTGGGTGCCAGCAGTTGCAAATGTGAGTCATTTTAAATGGGATTTGACTCATTTTTTTTCTTTAGAAATGTCATTTTTGCTGCAGCATGTTCTATATATGCTACAGATGCGCAATTTACAGGAAGACTAGGAGAACCCCATAGGCACTATATTTAAAGGAATTTTTCATTATAAAAAACAATTGTTTTTGCATTGATACATGTCCCAAAGGACACGACCCAGACCCCTTTTATGGCCAATTACTTGCATATAAGCCTTCAAAATGGGCTCTATTAATTCTTCCTGTTCGGCTCCCATAGTCTTCAATGGGGTTTGTCGTTCAGGTTAAAGCTTTTCCCTAGTTTGGGAGTTCTGCTGTGGATTGTACAGGAGGGTGTTTGACCCATCTATAAAAATTATATTACAAAGGTACTAATTTCCAAAAGTGCTCTTGGTACAGTGGGGAAATGTATAAAAGTAATACGGGCTCATGAAAATTAATCAGACTCTATGGAGTTTATTTACTAAAGGCAAATAGAAAGCTCTACTTTGCCAGGGGATGAAAGGGAAAGAGATAGAGCTCTGCTAACTACCATTATCCAATCATGTGCAAGTAAATCAACTTCCATGTTCCTTTTTTCCTGTTGCACATTAGAGAGTCTGAAAAACAATCCAAGAACCTACTTTATGGATTGAACGACTCTATTACACACACACACACACACACATATGCATTCAACCGTGAGCCGCTTATAAGAAAATATACAAAAATATGTGTTGAAATCCAAACCAACTCATGTATTTTCATTTTTGGCATTTATAGGGGCTTCCCTACAGTAATGGTCATGTGCATCAACAAATACAAGATTCAATAGTAAAGCTACCTTATGAACGCATTAAACAGTAAGAGAGACCAAAGGCACAGCTTTTCTGGAAGGTATCTGCCAATCTGGAAGGTATCTGCCAATATAGTGTCCAATGATTCCACATAAAGTTGATTGATGAACATATAGATATGGCATATATAGCCTGTGGTACCTGCCAATTAAGTGTCCTTGAGGTATCCAACGGCTCACACAGCTAAGGGCACGACAGCCATATGAAAATTACACTTGCCAATATGTGTCCCACATGAAAAGCTTGGCACTGGGGCGCAACAGACATACAGTCGGGCCCATAAATATTGGGATATCGACAAAATTCTAATTGTTTTGGCTCTATACACCACCACAATGGTTTTGAAATGAAACAAACAAGATGTGCTTTAACTGCAGATTTTCAGCTTTAATTTGAGGGTATTTACATCCAAATCAGGTGAACGGTGTAGGAATTACAACAGTTTGTATATGTGCCCCCACACTTTTTAAGTGACCAAGAGTAATGGGACAGATTAACAATCATAAATCAAACTTTCACTTTTTAATACTTGGTTGCAAATCCTTTGCAGTCAATTACAGCCTGAAGTCTGGAGCGCATAGACATCACTGGGTTTCATCCCTGGTGATGCCCTGCCAGGCCTCTACTGCAACTGTCTTCAGTTCCTGCTTGTTCTTGGGACATTTTCCCTTCAGTTTTGTCTTCAGCAAGTGAAATGCATGCTCAATCGGATTCAGGTCAGGTGATTGACTTGGCCATTGCATAACATTCCACTTCTTTCCCTTAAAAAACTCTTTGGTTGCTTTCGCAGTGTGCTTCGGGTCATTGTCCATCTGCACTGTGAAGCACCGTCCAATGAGTTCTGAAGCATTTGGCTGAATATGAGCAGATAATATTGCCCGAAACACTTCAGAATTCATCCTGCTGCTTTTGTCAGCAGTCACATCAACAATAAATACAAGAGAACCAGTTCCATTGGCAGCCATACATGCCCACGCCATGACACTACCACCACCATGCTTCACTGATGAGGTGGTATGCTTTGGATCATGAGCAGTTCCTTTCCTTCTCCATACTCTTCTCTTCCCATCACTCTGGTACAAGTTGATCTTGGTCTCATCTGTCCATGGGATATTCTTCCAGAACTGTGAAGATTTTTTTAGATGTTGTTTGGCAAACTCTAATCTGGCCTTCCTGTTTTTGAGGCTTACCAATGGTTTACATCTTGTGGTGAGCCCTCTGTATTCACTCTGGTGAAGTCTTCTCTTGATTGTTGACTTTGACACACATACACCTACCTCCTGGAGAGTGTTCTTCATCTGGCCAACTGTTGTGAAGGGTGTTGTCTTCACCAGGGAAAGAATTCTTCGGTCATCCACCACAGTTATTTTTCGGTCTTCCGGGTCTTTTGGTGTTGCTGAACTCACCGGTGCATTCTTTCTTTTTAAGGGTGTTCCAAACAGTTGATTTGGCCACACTTAATGTTTTTGCTATCTCTCTGATGGGTTTGTTTTGTTTTTTTCAGCCTAATGATGGCTTGCTTCACTGATAGTGACAGCTCTTTGGATCTCATATTGAGAGTTGACAGCAACAGATTCCAAATGCAAACAGCACAATTGAAATGAACTCTGGACCTTTTATCTGCTCATTGTAAATGGGATAATGCGGGAATAACACACACCTGTCCATGGAACAGCTGAGCAGCCAATTGTCCCATTACTTTTGGTCCCTTAAAAAGTTGGAGGCACATATACTAACTGTTGTAATTCCTACACTGTTCGCCTGATTTGGATGTAAATACCCTCAAATTAAAGCTGAAAGTCTGCAGTTAAAGCACATCTTGATCGTTTCATTTCAAATCCATTGTGGTGGTGTATAGAGCCAAAAAGAGTAGAATTGTGTTGATGTCCCAACATTTATGGACCTGACTGTACCTATTAATAAGGCAACACCATAAACATTAAGTCCTTGTGCAAATGAATCAAATTACACTGTAGGAAAAAGTCCTTTCAAAATTCAATTTCAATGTGTTCTCTATCAACCTTGAATGTGTATCCACTAAAAATGCATGAAACCTCAATCTTCCATTAAGCTTAAACATAAAATCCTACAAAGATTCAAAATCATATTTCTAAATGAACAAAATATAATCTATGTATCCCTTATAATACACCAATTGTGGTAATTCTCAGCCAAAAATCACATCCAATCCCCACCTAACCATAAACAGATTGGCTAGGCAGGGGGCATTTGGCCCCCATTGCTACACCCTTCATTTGCAATTAAAGACTTCTATTGAGTCAACAATAGTTAGGAGACATAGAAAAATTGATGAGATTCAGAATAAACTGTCTCTGGATTACTGGGCCCTCTTTTTCTAAATTTAAAAACAATTCCACTGCTTTTATGCCATCTATATGGTATGTTGGTATAAAGCGATGCAACACCTGCAGTAACTAGTAGAAAATCTTCACCACTAACAATATCTGCAAGCTCCTTTAACAGTTGTTTGGTGTATTAAAATAAGCAGATGTCAACACTACCAGAGGCTGAAGAAAATTATCAATGTGCTCCCCAGCCCTTATTAATAAGTATTCTATCCCACTAATTATGGTGGATTTTTTGGTCCTTATGTACTTTAGGGAGATAATATGCAATAGGGATATTCGGAGATGCTGGAATAAAATATTGTTTCTCTTTTTTACTAAGAATTCCCTTTTTATAACCTTCCACAACTAATTTTTTTAGCTATCTTTTAAAAACCAAAGTAGAATCTTTCGCCAAAAGCTTATAGTATCTGTGTCATTCAAAATATTATACATCTCCTTCACATAATTGTCCTTATCGAATAGAACAATGCCGCACCCTTTGTCAGCAGGGCTAACTATCATTTTTTTCTAATGTGCTTTTCATACCTAAAAAGGATTGCTTATCCTAATAGGCTTTCTTTACCCAAAGGGACTCCCCATCGTGAATGATTAAATCTTTAAATACAGTTTTATAAGATCTCAAGACACTTGAGGAATTGAATAGTGTTGCATTTCTCAAATTGATATGTATGAACCTCTATACATAGGGTTCTGCAAAGTATATTCCTTTAAAAAGATTTGTCTTGTAAATTTTGGTATGTCAATTAATGTTTGAAATGTATCAAGGCTTATTTTTTATCCTTGTCGAGGGCTTCCAGGTCCTCGGGGTTCAAATTAACTGAAGTCAAATTAAAAATGACTGCTCCTTTCTTTACATTTTCATCTTTTTTGTTCCTATTGGCCATCTTTCCTCCTCTCTTTCCTCTACTGTGTCTATACCTCTTTTCTTGAAGCCCTTTGCCCTAAAAAAATAGTTACTAGAGGTCTGATGATAAATCATACCATGTGTAGAATTTTCATATCTTGAAAAACTTTGTTCTGCATTGGGTGAGCCCTTTCCAAATCTATATTGAGGTCAGTGTAATTTGATTTATTTGCACAAGGATGTATTGTTTATGGCACTGCATTATTAGTAGTTATACGTTTTGGAGGCTTTGTATGCCGACCTTAATGTTAGCTGCATATACACCAAAATACCTTTCTAGCTATGACTTCCTATCATTATTTAATTACTTTCTTTTATTCTAAATAATGCCCACTTAACATGTATTGTTGGTATGCAACTGAAATTAAGTATAGTGAACATAGAGAACATCAGGAAAATGGCATTGCCTTCCTCTGATGCAGCCAATCAGGAGCGATGAAACCAGTCAGTTAGATGTCTCATTTTTTATCCCTAAATGGATTATCTACTATTCATAACCCACATGGGACTGCACTACCAACTTACCCTTATGGAACTTTTTAGACACAATCTTCACCTTTGGGTGTTACAAATACAGTATTGTAGAGCCTCTTTGGGTCTTCCAGTTTTGGACTTCATTTTATTTTTATTACAAAAGCATTCTGTCATTTTCTTCATACAGGGAAGATCTGGACATTTGATAAGTATACTGGTATTCTCCTTGCTCACTATACCTGATTTCAGTTGCATAACAACAATACATTTTGGATGGGCTTAGTTTGGAATACATCTGAGTGTCCGGGGCAGATCATATATGCTAAATGCATGTAAACACATGTACATTTAAACAGGAAATATTGATCTTGGAAATATGCAAGTTTGTTTATAGTTCCCAATTTCTCCTCTGTTTAAAGTGTTTGTAACCTTAAAACTTAAATCCACTGCCAGCCCCTCTCTTGTATCCAGGCATTACACACTGTATAAGTGTTTTTTTTTTCAAATCAATGCCTCTAAATACCCATTTTTCATGTATCTTTAGGCCAGTCACGTGACTCTCAGCTACTCTCCTACTCCGATCCAGGGCTACAGCGGGAAGGGCAAATATCTCCCTCTGATTAGCCGGGGAGGTCACATGATCACCGTGCTGGCCGCTCAGCCTCTCCAACTATAGCCCTGGATCGGAAGTGTAGAGCCAGGAGTCTCGTGACTGGCCTGAAGATCTCTGAAAAAAGTACCGTATTTAGAGGCTTTGTTTTATGAAAACACTAGCACTGTGCATTTTGGCTGAATAAAACAGAGGGGCTGGCAGTGAAATTTTTTAAAGTTTAGTTTAGTACTAATAGCAGCAGGAGGGGAGGGGGGTGGAGATGGCTCACATAGACACAAGGAGCTGACGGGCAGAGAGGGAGGGGGAGAGAGGAGAGCTGTGGATGACGGAATAACAGAGGGACATAAACTGACCGCGGTAATCAGGGCTCAGCAGCCATGATTATCGTGGTCAGAAGGACAGGTTAGACAGCACAAGCACTGTGCTGTTTAACTTGCTATGAGGGAACAAGATCTCTCTTTTTTTTTTTTTTAGGGTTACAACCACTTTACATAAAATAAATGCAGGAGGCATGTGTGAAGCAAGACATTATTCAATTTAAAGTATTGCTTTAGAAAGAGTATCAAATTCTATGGCTAACTTGCAAAGTGTATACAGTATGCAGTAAACATATTTTTAAAGTGAAATGTATTCAGTAGAATCACAGCAGGGTAAGATCAACATATGTGTCCCACATAAAAGGTGAAAGCATGGGATGGAAATGCTAAGCTTTCTATGTACTTATTGAAACATGATTTCTATAACACTATTATACAATTACTATTGCTGTGACGTACAGATCTTATGTTAAATAGGTATGCAAATGCAAGTAAAGTATGCAATACACACAGCGTCTTCCTTTGCTTTCTTTGTCGCACAAAAGGTGCATGTTGAATACATATTGATTCTAAATTATGTTTCTGTCTCTAAGCACAAATGTATCTACAAATGACCTTAACATTTATACAAACATTAGTTATGGAGAATAAACTACTTCCATATCTAAACTGCTTTACTTGATGGAAGAGAATGCCTTGTTCGGTTACATTCTACAGAACATTTCACATTTGGTTTATGTATTTTTCAACTTTCAAATAATGTTTTCAGGGACATATTTAACCACTTAATGTCCAGGGCAATTTTTAATTTTTTTTCATATGTTAGAAAATTAGTTAGAACACCCAAACACTATATATTGTTTGAAAGCAGAGATCCTGTGGAACAAAATGGGGGCTATTGCAATTTTTTATGTCACACAATATTTGCACAGCCATTTATCAAAAACAATTTTAGCACGTATAAGCACAATATAATACCCATTTTTTTGGTAATATATAAAGGTTGTGTTAAGTAAATAAGTTCCAAGCATGTCAAAAGTCAAAATTTTGTGCACCCGAGAAACGCCAACAAACTATGGTGTCTAAAACCTTTCATAGGCAACACTTGAAAACACTTTACATGGTATCAGTGTAGAGTTAATCATGAATAATGGCTTTAGAATTATTGCTCTTACTCTAGCATTTACAGCGATACCTCACATGTGTGGTGCAATCGCTGTGTACATAAGCTTGTACGACCTATGCCACATTTGAATTCGCACAGGGAGCAGAGGTTGCTTTTAATTTTATTAAAATAGATTTTTTCACTTTTTACATTTTTTCATCTAACCGCTTCCCAACCGCGTTGCATACTTTTACTGCTGCAAAGTGGCAGCTCTCCAAGCACAGCCGCAGCTGCGCGAGTGTGCCCGCAGGTCGGGCGGACTCGATGTCCACCAGTGACCCGCGATCGCCTAATACAGAGGAAGAACGGAGAGCCGCCGATGTAAACACTGCAGTTCCTCGTTCTGTGAAGGGACATGAGAGAGATCTACTGATTCGGGATCAGTTAGATCTGTCATGTCCCTGCCAGCCCAGCCCCCATACAGTTAGAACACGCTTAGGGAACACATTTAACCCCTTGATCGTCCCCTTAGTGTTAACCCCTTCCCTGCCAATGACATTTATACAGTAATCAGTGGCTATTTTTAGATTTGATCGCTGTTTAAGTGTCAATGGTCCCCAAAAACTGTCAAAAGTGTCCAATCTGTCCGCCGCAATATCGCAGTTCCGCTAAAAATCTCAGATCACCGCCATTACCAGTAAAAAAAAAAAATAAAAACGCCATAAATCAATTCTCATAGTTTGTAGACGCAATACCTTTTGCACAAACCAATCAATAAACGCTTTTTGTTATTATATTTACCAAAATATGTAGAAGAATACATTTTGGCCTAAACTGATGAATACATTAGTTTTTTTATATATTTTTTGGATATGTATTATAGAAAAAAGTAAAAAATATTGTTTTTTTTTCAAAATTATCACTCTTTGTTTTTTTATAGTGCAAAAAATAAAAACCGCAGAGGTGATAAAATACCACCAAAAGAAAGCTCCATTTGTGAGAAAACAAAGGACGTCAATTTTGTTTGGGTACAGCCTCGCACGACAGTTGTCAGTTAAAGTGACACAGTGCCGAATCACAAAAAGTGCTCTGGTCAGGAAGGGAGTAAATCCTTCCGTGGCAGAAGTGGTTAACTTTTGTGCTATCACAGGGGGACTAACAAGCCCCCTATGTGATAACTTTGGGCTGTGACAAGTTCTCTTTATAGAGACATCATGGGTCTATTAGACCCCCAATGTCTCCACTGCCCCAAAGCAGCTAATCATGCACAGATTGCTCTTGATTAGCTGCTTCCCTGGCTGTAACAGACAGCTCTGAAACTGGAAGTTGTTAAATCACTACTTCCATCTATCTCCTCTTTGTAAAGTGTTCACTTGTACTACACAGCAGATTGCTGGCTGAAAAAAAATTCAAGATCATGGCTGCAGCTTCCTGTTGGAAGGAACTGATGGGAACCTTCTCCAGTGGGGACACAGATAGGTCATAGGACCTTTGAGTAGCAATGTATCTAATATAAGCAAACCAGAACCTGTCTGTACAACATAGTTTTTTCACATCAATTATTATTCAATACAAATGTATTTAGGCAAATGTAAAAAAATAAACAAAAGAGGGCACCAAGATCTGAGTGTAGATCTTGGTGCCCTCTTTTGTTTATTTTTTGGATATACACTATAGGTATCTCAAGACCCTATTAGAGGAGTTGCAAAGGGTGCTTTTCAAGAAGCCTTCACAAACCTTCCACTACAGCCCTAATAGGGCATATTCATCAACATACACTATATTACCAAATGTAGTGTGACACCTGCCTTTACATGCACATGAACTTTAATGGCATCCCAGTCTTCGCCCATAGGGCTTAATATTGAGTTGGCTCACCCTTTGCAGCTATAACCGCTTCAACTCTTCTGGGAAGGCTGTCCGCCAGGTTTAGGGGTGTGTCTATGGGAATGTTTGACTATTCTTCTTGAAGCACATTTGTGAGGTCAGGCACTGATGTGGATGAGAAGGCCTGGCTCACAGTCTCTGCTCAAATTCATTCCAAAGGTGTTCTATCAAGTTGAGGTCAAGGACTCTGTGCAGTCCAGTCAAATTCCTCCACCCCAAACTCCCCTATCCATGTCTTTATGGACCTTGCTTTGTGCACTGCTGCGCAGTCATGTTGGAGCAGGAACAGTTCCCACAAATTTGGGAGCATGAAATTGACCAAAATGTCTTGGTATGATGACGCCTAAAGAGTTCCTTTCACTGGAACTAAAGGGCCAAGCCCAACCCCTGAAAAACAACTCCACACCATAATCCCCCTCCACCAAATGATTTGGACCAGTGCACAAAGCAAGGTCCATAAAGACATGGATGAGCGGGTTTGGAAACACTCACTCTATGCTATGGACCTTGGAGGTGGAGGAACTTGACTGGCTTGCACAGAGTCCTGACCTCAACCCGATAGCACACCTTTGGGATGAATTAGAGTGGAGACTGTGAGCCAAGCCTTCTCACCCATCATCAGTGCATGACCTCACAAATGGGTTTCTGGAAGAATGGTCAAACATTCCCATACATACATTCCTTGAAATTAGATGCATTTTTGTCTGTGGAACAATGCACACAGCTGAGTAAAGATCAGTAATACAGCGATGAGTACAGAGCCGTAAAACAAAAATAGAAGATTTTACATTTGAGTGCCTCTATAAGCATGTTTACATGCGTATAAATGAGTATATTACAACACTGGCAATGAAGAAGAATTTTTTGCTTACGCACCTTTAAGCTCCTATATGCATGTTTAAGTAATTTCTTTATCCACTTGCCGACCTCAATGTGTATATATACATTGAGGTTTGCAAGTGGTTTACCGGGGTTATGACTGAAGCTATCTTTTTTTTCAGTCGGCAGCTGGCTTTCTCATGAAAGTGATCCAAGTGGCTCATTAACTACTGAATCGCCTTCTGAAGTGGAGTGACGGGACGCCCCCTCCCGCTACTCGTCTGTGTTTCTAGGGCTTACCATTTCCACTGGCGTGCCTGAAAAATGATCCAACGGTGCGGCCAGCTGGTTACAGAGTCAATGAGAGACTAGATCATCTCTGATTGCCTCTATGGCTTTGGAGGACTGGAGCAATCGCTTCCAGTCTAGGGCGGAAGTAAACAAATATTTTCTTTAAAGCAGAAGATAAATAAGAGGTAAAGGTGAGATTACAATGGATGTTTACATTCTTTGTAATAGGAATAAAAATGATCAAAAAAAAAAATTAAAGGGGCAGTTAAAAATAAAAAATAAAATTAATAAGAACAAAATAATTTTAAGTGCCCATAAAGCATACCCCATTCTGTACTTTTTCATTGAGTCAGTGGGGTTGATCTACTAAAGGAGCAGATCATTTTCTATTTGCCACATAAACATAGCCTAGCTTTTAGGTTCCATGCACACTGAAGCTGATAAATGACCGTTTATGGTCGTTTGGGCATTTTTTTAACAGCCCAAAAACGCCCATTTATGTTATCCTATGTGTCCATGCACACATGGATGTTTATTGTCGTTTAACAGCAGTGGCGTTTTTGGGCTGTTATCTGAATGCCTTGCATTGGCGTTCAAGGGTCGTTCTTCTGACCACAAAAAACGATGGACGTCGATAAACGTTCATAATCACCGCTAGACGGCTGTTTATCAGCGTCCGGCGTTTTTTGTGGTCAATTGAAACTAATGAAGTTAAAAGAAAAATGCTCAATAACGCCGACGCAGATAAACGTGCATAAACGCTCTGTTCACTGTAAACATTTAATCCTTTGCACATTGTTGGTTATTAGTGTTGAGCGAACCCGGACTGTAACGTTCGGGTCCGTACCGAACTTTCGGGTGTCCGTGGCACGGACCCGGACCCGGACATTTCAAAAATCGTTCGGGTTCGACTTTGTGAACAACTAACCGACGGGACGTCGAAGAGTTGTGCACCTCATTTTATCGTCTTGGGGCCTGGCTTGGGCTTGCTAAAAACTTTACAGGCCCAGGCCCAGGCACGGTGCCTGTGGGCTTTCAAGCCATGCCTGGGCTTGCAATGTCAGGCCCAAGCGAGTTGTGATTATTGGTTGTTACACGTTTCCTAATTTACAAATGTCACTTGTCTCGCAAATACGTGCAAATAGACGCAGCCGCAATAACTCGTAAAAAGAAAATTGAAGTAATCAAAGTTAACTGGTGTTTTTTGCGGCCTGCGACTATTTGTCGGCAGATCGCCACTAATACTTGCAAATAGCTGCAGGTAGCAAAAAACACCAGTCTTCTTGCTGGGAACTTGCGGTTACGTTCCGTAAGTCTATTGTCGGGTTTTTGCGGTGACGACAATTTGCTGTTATT
>BLSH010135754.1:579856-591853 GCA_018402905.1 Glandirana rugosa
TCCCTATCCCCATTTATTTGTAGGGCACTTGCCCTAGTTTGAAGATGATTTTGGAACAGTTATATGGTTTCTACCGTTAATTAATACTTTTCAGACACAGTTTGAAGATGATCCACATTCACCTCCATTTTTGCTTTTTTTTGTTTTTATTTTTTTAAAAATATTTAAAGTTATTTCCCTGTCCCCATTTTTTTTGTAGGGCACTTGCCCTACCCTTACCCCCATTTTACTTCCTTTTGCACCCCTCTGGGGCTTTCCAGGACTTTGCTACAGCCATTTTTGTGCCTAAAAGTTCGGGTCCCCATTGATTTCAATGGGGTTCGTTGTCCGTGCGATCGTTCGGGTTCCGTCCGGACCCGGACCCGGACTTTGTCCCGAAGTTCGGACGGACCAGCAGAACCCGAACGTCCAGGTGTTCGCTCAACTCTATTGGTTATACAAAGCGACCTTAGTTTCACCCTATCTACTTTGTTAGGCGCACAATCTTTACATTTTTAGTAATCTCAATTGGAAACACCATACTAAAGGGAGAGGGAACCCTTCTTCCCCTAGACAGGGTTTTTCAAGTAAGAGGAAACTTGATGCATGACAACAAAGATAAAAGACGCTTTTTGGATTACTCTTAACCTTTTGCTAAAAAAGAAGGGGAAGGACTATTTTTTCCAAACAAAATGTTTGTGCAGAGAGTTTCAAGCTGCTTTTTCATACTTGGGGCAAGTAAATTGCACATAAACCATTCAACTGCACCACTAAATTATGTATTATCTTACCCACCTAATGCTGAAAGGTATACAGTGCCTTGAAAAAGTATTCATACTCCTTGACATTTTCCACATTTTGTCATGTTACAACCAAAAACGTAAATGTATTTTATTGGGATTTTATGTGATAGATCAACACAAAGTGGCACATAATTGTGAAGTTTAAGGAAAATTATAAATGTTTTTCAACATTTTTTTACAAATAAATATCTGAAAAGTGTGGTGTGCATTTGTATTCAGCCCCCTTTACTCTGATACCCCTAACTAGAATCTAGTGAAACCAATTGCCTTCAGAAGTCACCTAATTAATAAATAGTCCTGTGTGTAATCTCAGCATAAATACAGCTGTTTTATTAAGCCCTCAGAGGTTTGTTAGAGAACCTAAGTTAACAAACAGCATCGTGAAGGCCAAGGAACACACCAGACAGGTCATGGATAAAGTTGTGGAGAAGTTTAAAGCAGGATTAGGTTATAAAAAAATACCCAAGCTTTGGACAGCTCATGGAGCACTGCTCATTTCATCATCTGAAAATGGAAAGAGTATGGCACAACTGTAAACCTATCAAGACATGGCGACATGGCTGTCCACCTAAACTGATAGGCCAGGCAAGTTGAGCATTAATCAGAGAAGCAGCCAAGAGGCCCATGGTAACTCTGGAGGAGCTGCAGAGATCCACAGCTCAGGTGGGAGAATCTATCCACAGAACAACTAATAGGGGTGCACTCCACAGATCTGGCCTTTATTTAAGTGGCAAGAAAAAATCCATTGTTTGAAGAAAGCCATAAGAAGTCCCATTTGCAGTTTGCGAGAAGCAATGTGGGGGACACAACAAACATATGGAAGAAGGTGCTCTGGTCAGATGAGACCAAAATATAACTTTTTGGCCTAAAAGAAAATGCTATGTGTGGCAGAAAACTAACACTGCACATTGCCCTGAACACACCATCCATACTTTTCACATGTTTATTTGTAAACAATTAAAAAAAAACATTTATCATTTTCCTTCCACTTCACAATTATGTGTCACTTTGTGGTGGTCTATCACATAAAATCCCAATAAAATACTGTAACGGAGCCAGGGATATTATTTTTTTTTGTTGTGTTTTCTTTGTTGAAATCAACAGTGTGCAATGCAGCTAGCTTGTCTGCTTAATTAGCCTAGGAGTTCCTGTGCCCTGCAGGGGGTGGGAGGGGAAGTTGATCTCGTTAGGAGGCAAACTCAGCTTGGCGACCTGTGACTGGACAGGGCCAGACATGCCGTGCTGGCTAGACTTAGCTAAATTCAAAGCACAGTTTAATTTCCTTATGCTGGGCCAAACACTCCGTTTTTTGCCAAGCTTTCGCCAGTGATGGACCCAGGGGAACTTTAGTATGCCTGTACCCCTAGAAGAAGGCTAGAAAATACATGGAATTACTGGACTACCTTTACTTTCTGCACTGAGACTTGTTCTGTGTGGCGTTCCGAACACTAGGACTTTTACTCTACAGGGTGGGCCATTTATATGGATACACCTTAATAAAATGGGAATGGTTGGTGATATTAACTTCCTGTTTGTGGCACATTAGTATATTTGAGGGGGGAAACTTTTCAAGATGGGTGGTGATCATGGCGGCCATTTTGAAGTCGGCTATTTTGAAGTCGGCTATTTTGAATCCAACTTTTGTTTTTTCAATAGGAAGAGGGTCATGTGACACATCAAACTTATTGGGAATTTCACAAGAAAAACAATGATGTGCTTGGTTTTAACGTAACTTTATTCTTTCATGAGTTATTTACAAGTTTCTGACCACTTATAAAATGTGTTCAATGTGCTGCCCATTGTGTTGGATTGTCAATGCAACCCTCTTCTCCCATTCTTCACACACTGATAGCAACACCGCAGGAGAAATGCTAGCACAGGCTTCCAGTATCCGTAGTTCCAGGTGCTGCACATCTTGTATCTTCATAGCATAGACAATTGCCTTCAGGTGACCCAATAGATAAAAGTCTAAGGGGGTCAGATCGGGAGACCTTGGGGGCCATTCAACTGGC
Source organism: Glandirana rugosa (assembly GCA_018402905.1). Classification (NCBI taxonomy): domain Eukaryota; kingdom Metazoa; phylum Chordata; class Amphibia; order Anura; family Ranidae; genus Glandirana; species Glandirana rugosa. Next base: position 582,651 of record BLSH010135754.1, read on the forward strand.
CCACGATGACCAATCCACTTTCCAGGAAACTGTTCATCTAGGAATGCTCGGACCTGACACCCACAATGTGGTGGTGCACCATCTTGCTGGAACTATGATGTCGGTGATAGGGAATTGCTGGCCATCAAGTCGGCTTTGGAGGAATGGCGGTACCCCCTGGAAGGAGCAGCTCACCCGCTATTGGTTGTTACTCACCATAAAAACCATAAAAAAACCATATGCTGTGAAGATACGAGATGTGCAGCACCTGAAACTACGGATACTGGAAGCCTGTGCTAGCATTTCTCCTGCGGTGTTGCTATCAGTGTGTGAAGAGTGGGAGAAGAGGGTTGCATTGATAATCCAACACAATGGGCAGCACATTGAACACATTTTATAAGCGGTCAGAAACTTGTAAATAACTCATGAAAGAATAAAGTTACATTAAAACCAAGCACACCACTGTTTTTCTTGTGAAATTCCCACTAAGTTTGATGTGTCACATGACCCTCTTCCTATTGAAAAAACAAAAGTTGGATTCAAAATGGCCGACTTCAAAATGGCCGCCATGGTCACCACCCATCTTGAAAAGTTCCCCCCTCAAATATACTAATGTGCCACAAACAGGAAGTTAATATCACCAACCATTCCCATTTTATTAAAGTGTATCCATATAAATGGCCCACCCTGTAGACTCTTCTCCCCCTTCAACTATCGTCTGTGTGACCCTGAAGTGGAGGCCAGGACACACAGCACTTCAAGGACCCAGGATGACTTTGTGAAGGACCTCTGCCCTCTGGACCCCTTTTTCCTGACCACTCAGCCTGGACTTCCTCTGATGAGGCCACCATTGGCTGGTGAGTCCCTGAATCGCTGCCATGTGCCCCTGGACTTTGCTGTACTGGATTGTGGCCTGCTACTCTCTGTGCCCGGATTGTGCCCTGTGATCCTGGACTAATGCCTTGCTGTACCAAATTGCTGCCTTATGCCTCTGGACTTTGCTGTACTGGATTGTGCCCTGTGATCTGGAACTAAGCCCCTGCTGTACGAAATTGCTACCCTGTGCCCCTGGACTTATCCCTTGATGTGCTCTATTGCCAACCCTGTTGTGTGCATCCTGTAAGCGGATTAACCCTGTGCCTGCCAACCCTGTTGTGTGCCACCCTGTGAGAGGATTAACCCTGTGCCTGCCAACCCTGCTGTGTGCCATCCTGTGAGCAGATTAACCCTGTGCTTGTCAACCCTACTGTGTGCCACCCTGTGAGCGGATTAACCCTGGGCCTGGCAACCCTGCTATGTGCCATCTTGTGACCGGATTAATCCTGGGCCTGCCAACCCTGCTGTGTGCAACCCTGTGAGCAGATGAACCCTGTGTTTGTCAACCCTGCTGTGTGCCACTCTGTGAGCGGATTAACCCTGTGCCTGTCAACCCAGCTGTGTGCCATCCTGGGAGTGGATCAACCCCTTGCCTGCCAGTCCTGTGAGTAGAGTGACTCTTTGCTTATCAGAACTCTGCCATCCCCATTGAGTGCCCAGAACTGTGTACGGATTACCCTTTACCCACCTGAACTCTGCTATTTCCGCTGTATGCCCGCCCCTGCATTACTGGCTTTTGCCCTTCACCTCTCTGCAATTCCTGCTACCTGGCTGCGAGCTCCTTACTGGTCAATAAAAGCATTGTGTGTATGCTTACTCTATGCGTGTGTTCTGTCCCACCCACACTTCCATCACAAATACATTTATGTTTTTGGCTGTAACATGACAAAATGTGGAAAATTTCAAGGGGTATAAATACTTTTTCGAGGCATTGTAAGTGCTGGTATTAATATAGCAGGGAAAACGTATGTCTGCAGAATGCTTGATATGTGGATGCCAGCTGATTGGCATGTTGAGCTGGTATCCTTTTGATAAGGAGAGAGGTGCTATGCATTTTCAAACATTTTTTTGAAAAATTATAAGAGTAGAAAGAAAAAAGCAAGAAGGAAATCTACCACTTGGTTCTCAGATCTTGGGTCTGACAAACTGAATTGTGGTAGTAGACTGGATGAACACACTGTAATTGGTTGCGACAGTCAAAAAACAGAAAAATATGTTTTTCTTACCTAAATCGTAGAACCTGTATTTCTTTGAATCCTGGAAGCTTTTCAAATACCTTTTGCATCTAAGGAAAAAATAAATGATATGTTGAATGATAATTACATTTAGCAGCATGTATTGTTTAAGACTTTGATTTTTTTAAAATATATAATTTAACCCTCTACCAATAAAAAGATTTTTAACTTATATGTGTATATTCATGGGAGGACATCTATGGACGCCCTTCTAGCAATTAAGGCCCACGCTGTAGCCATCTTTCAGCTATAGTGTGAGAGGGAAGGGGTTAAAGGTTGGACGTTATAAGCGGGTATGCAATTTTTTTTTAAGGAGTCCTGACATAGCAGTAGGGAAGAAATTGTCCAAACACTATGCTGTAACATGCACTACAGTCTGTACCTGCACTGTTTATTCCACAGCTAACAGAGAAGCCTACAGTTGGGTGGTTATGTTTTGTCAGCTGTAGCATGCAGTCACTTTTCACCAGTCCTAGATTAAACAGCAGACCTCTATTTCAGTAACTGCACTGTACCGCATTGTCTACCTTGGATGCCTGGTGTGCCCAATAGCACACATGGTAGCATAATGTTTTGGATTTAAATGGTTCGGGCTGAGCAAAAGTTCAACCCGAACATTGCCTGTTCACCCGTTCAGCAAGCACCCGAATTTGTGGGGCGCTCAGTGGGATGTTTGCCCGCTGAGCACCCAACAATGCACTGCGTGCTGCACAGTGAATTCTAGGGCCCTAATTGGATGAAGCCTTGCACTTGACCAGCGGTCAATTTGGGCAATTAGGGCACATAGCATTGCCAGAGCCATGATTGGACAAAGTGATGATGATTTTGTCTAATCACGGCTCAGTGCCCATAGTCCCACCCCACACTATAAAAGGTTCCTTCCAACAAGAAGCTTTTCCAGTGTGTTGTTGAAGTGGAGATAGATAGAGCAGGGCTCAGTTTGCTGCTAGCGAGTGTGTTCACTAATTGTGACTCTGTGCGTTGCTTGTTAGTGTAGTGTTAGTATAGCATTAGTATAGTGTTTCAGTATAGTGTGAGTATAGTGTAGTGTCAGTGTACTGTGTAAGTGTAGTGTAGTGTTTAACACAGCATTACATAACATTTAATGCTGTATACAATGCTGTATACCCCTTTTTTTTTGGTTGCTGCATGGTCTTTTTTTTTTGTCCCCTGCCTTCTTTTTAAATTTTCAGCCGCAGTTTTTCTGACTGCAGAGCTGGTATTCCGCCTTTTTCATTTTCTTTATATTTTTTATAGTTTTTACATTTCTGTCAGCGTCAGTCTTCAATTTAAAGTGCAACAAACACCACCTTTCATTCAATAAAGTGCATCCAATCACACATTTCTCAGTTTCTATTAAATTTGGGTAATACACCCCCCATAATGTCTGGGAGGCCAACAATGAGAGGCAGACATTCTTATGGCACTGTGAGGGGACCAGCAGTGTTCAAAGGCAAAGGTGGATGTGGTTTGCCCTCCGGCAGGGCACATTTGTCTCTGTTTAGTGATGTTGCCCGTGCTATCCAGCCACAGCATGCAGAGGAGGTAGTGGACTGGCTTAGTGGAACCATCCTCATCCTCCATTACACTGACACTAGTGTGCAGTCCACCACAGCTGCTAGAGTGGCTTATTCTTCCTCTAGAAGGTTATGGGTTGAAGGCACCACCAACACCCAAAGATCAATTTTTCCACAACTGTTTGACAGGGGCATCAAATTTCAATTTTTTTTACAGCAAGACCAATTCTTGCTTTCATCAAGTGTACCTCTATAGCATTACAGTGTGAAGAAGGAACCACCAACACCCAAAGCCTATTTTTTCAGGACCTGTTACCTCTATCCAAAGTCTGTGAAAGAAACACCAGACGTTATCTAAAAAAAAAAATGTTAATCTTGGCCTGAATGTACTATATTTTGGCTTCTTCACATAAGGCTTGCTCAGTTTGGTGCAAAACATTGTTATTTCCATCCAAAGTCTGCCAAAGAGGCACCAGAATATATCCAAAAAAATTTAAATCTTGTTCGGATGTCAGTTTTGCTGCAGCAGGTTCTATACATGGTACAGATGCAGTACTTTGCAGACAGACTAAGGGGACCCCCCAGGCACTATATTTAAAGTCATTTTTCATTTTTATTGTTTCACTGTAAGCATCATTAAAATCACTGCTCCTTTAACCACTTGCCTTCCAGCCCCCATCATTATACGGCGGCAGGTTCTGGCAAATTGCCGTAGTTATACGGCGGCCCTTTAAATACCGATAGCAGGCACTCAACCACTGCCCAGTGGGGGAGCTGATGCATGTGGCCGGCGGCCGCGATGTCCGCCGGCCACCCGCGATCGTGGGAAAGAGAGGCAGAATGGGGATCTGCCAATCAGCGTATTTTTAGCTCTGATCGCTGTATATGTCAGTGTTCCCAAAAAAGTGTCAAATACCACCAAAGAAAGCTCTATTTGTGGAAAAAAAGGATGTCAATTTTCTTTGGGTACAGTGTCGCACAAAGGCGCAATTGTCAGTTAAAGAGGCGCAGTGCCATATCGAAAAAAATGGCCTCGTCAGGAAGTTGTTAAATCCTTCCGGGGCTGAGGTGTTTAAAAAAATCTTTTTTAAAAACAAAATTTGCATTGGTACATGTCCCCCAGGGTGGTACCCGAGCCCCCATACCCTTTTTATGGCCAATACTAAACCAGACATTTCATCCAACCTCTTTATTATTGCATTCATTTAGTTTAATTTGTTTTTATTCATAGAGTGTAGCATGAATATTCTAATAAGATTCTTTTTGTATTGGAGTTGAACTTGAGAGACCATTCATTAATATGAAATAAAATGATAACTACTTATTGTGGTTGGGTTGGATGGAGGTGGATCCATCAGAATCTCAAAATCATAACATAACAAAAGAAATCAAAATTAATTTCATTCTATTCGTTACTTTCATTCCATTTTTCTTTGTGGGTTGGACTAGCAGGGATGGCTGATACGTGCATACGTAATCTCCCAGATAATGATTTAACATTAAAATGAATACAGCCAATCATCCGCAATAATTTCTGATCATACATATCAATTCAGAACAACAAATATACAAATGAATCTGAATATACAAACCAAATTCTGAAAATGAATCATTCTAACATAATGAATATGATGAAATAAAATGATTTAATTGACAAAAGAATCAAACAAAACACATTTTCCTTCATGCACATCTCTACCAAGCATGCCAAACAAAAATAAATAGTGTGCCAAAGTGAGTAGGATACTCTTTTTACTGAGTGACGCTCACTTTTGGAAAGAGATACCAAAGGTTTACATAAAATAAAATGACGAAAAGGCTGTTTCACAGTTTGTGGCCTTGTTTAATGTAAATTAAACTGGCTGATAAATAAAAGTTTGTGGTCCAGATGCAAATTAGAAAAGCAGTTCAGGGTCACCACAGAATATACTGGCCATCTGCACACACACTTAAAATTCTGCTTACCACAAATCTGTTGACAAGGGTTCTAAAACAGCATACATATATACAGTATGTTGCATTTTTTTTCTTTTTTGTTCAACCATTGAATTGAACGGAAAAAAATTGACGGATCTCCCCACTCTGCTATTGTATTCTGACAGGAGAGATGCCCCCCCCCCCTCCCTGGCAGAATACAGGCGGTCCCCGGGTTACAAACAAGGGTCTGCAAGTTTGTTCATAAGTCAAATTTGTTTGTAAGTCGGAACAGGTATATTTTTTAAGTGTGGCTTCAGCCAAAAAAACTATTTTTAAGATTTTTGGATCGCATAGGGAAGGGTTAACCCCCCTGTAATGTTTGTTTTGCTGTCTATGTTTCTGTTCAGAAGATTTCACTTCACTTCCTGTCCCAATGATAATTGGATTTTGAAAATTTTGGGTTGTTATGTAAACAAACCTTGGTGATAAAGCATCAATGGAGACACATTTTTCCCATGATAACTCTTACAGGAGTGGATTTCCCTTCCTAGGGGGAAATTTCCTCTCACTTCCTGTTGTCTTCCTTCGTTTGTAAGTAGGAGTCGTTTGTAAGTCAGATGTTTGTAACTAGGGGACCGCCTGTACAGAGATCAGTGCTGCAGCCATTACCTGCCTTAACACCCCTAGCATTGGCCCCCTGTGCCAGCTACCATCTACATGGGCACATTCAGGCTTGTCTTCATCTTTTTCCTAACCTCTAAAGGGCTCACTCTGCTTCCTGCCTCGACAGGTGAAAGTTTTATTTCCTAACCTTTGCACTGTTATTGGATTTAAAAAGACCTATCCAAACTTTTTCTGGAGACTAGGGGGGGGATTTACTAAAATTGATAGACATAGAATCTGGTGCAGCTGTGAATAGTTACCAATCAGCTTCTAGGTTTTATTGGCAAAGCTTAATTGAACAAGCTGAAGTTAGAAGCTGATTGGTTACTATACACAGCTGCACCATATTCTGTGTGCACCAGTTTTAGTAAATCTCCTCCTATGTATTGGTGACATTTCTTTTATAAATATTCATTTTTCAAAACATACAATTCTTTGAACAACGTTCTGCATGAAAAAGTTAAGACAGATATCACATAAGCTGATTACAGGGGATGTAGCATCTGAAAACCCATAGGCTGTCTCCCAAGTCAAACGGGAGAGGTCATATACAGTAAACCCGATAAGAAAATGAAAAATAATGTCCAGCTTTGTCAGTGTATATAACATTAGGCGTCATTCAGCAGGGAGCATTATATTAGAACATATCCCCTCCAGGGACCCTTTGTCTGATCAATGAAAAGAGGTGTGCAGGCAAGCAGCACATGCCATGTTTACAGCAAGCCTGACATCAGATTTGAAACCACAGAGAATGTGTCACAAAGTAAAAAGAACATAACTAGGAAAAAGTAGGAGAATAAAAGAGTAAGAAAGAAAAAAGAAGAGGGCACAAGCCTCTGCACTCTCCAGACCACTAGATGGCTACTAGGAAAAAGGAATAGATGCATAGCCAGAGGATCCAGCTATAGTGGGCATTCCTTAATCTGCTAAAGCTGCATGGGTGCCATTTTATTAATCATATCTGGTGAACTGCCTAACAGAATTTTCGATCTAAGTTTCCCCCATTTCCACTGTACACTTCATTCTGTCAGTTTCATCATTAAAACTCCCATTTGCCTGCACCGTCTCAGTATTTTTCTTCAGGTTAGACCACTTGTCTTTCTATTCAGGTGTCTTTAAGTCATATAACACTCTTAAAGATTATAACTCCTTATCCAAGTCGTCTTTCTGGGCATGTAAGCTATTTAGTAAAGTTTTTCATCCCTGAAACTTTCTAAAATGCAGGAATATTTCCCAAACCACACTCTCTAACCTGCATGGTACCTTGTCTTAGTACACTGTCTGCCTCTACATCCAGCCTGAACAGTGGAAAATCTTTTCTTAAACTGCACTCCTGAACCAGCAGGGGGCATATTTATTTTGCATTATTTATCTCTGCTGTGATTGTTAAGCAATCACCCATCTCATTACATGTTTCAGCCTCATCCATCACATCACAAAATCTTCATGTTTACCATCAACCAATGCAACCAGCTCACCACGAATCTGCAATGTATTACACATTTCATCATTGTCATTAATAAAAACATTCTGTTTGTCAATTCCTTGCAGGGTAGTGTCAGCAGAAGACACGCACACTGCAAAGTTTCACCTGCAGCAACTTCAGAGTGCACCTCTGACATATAACAATCTGCCACCAACTGTGCTGGCATTTGTCCTTTGTTCCATCCATGAACCCAACTTTAGGTTAGTGACCCCAATCTCTTCATTCTCTTGTGCCATCTCATAATTCCACCAACACCAGCTTGGTTGGCTCCACTGTGACATACAAAGACCTTGTTTAACATTGTTAATAAACTTTTCGCCAAACTATGCCAGTGTAATTGTTTTGTGTATCAAATGTACTCTGCAGTACCTGTCCATCTGTCCAGGGAGATACAGAAAAACAGTGGCAGAAGAGTAGACACATTGCCCATTTCATCGTTAAGTATACCAGATTGCAATATTACATTGTTAAACACAGCAGGTTCCATTACCAAAATCTCATCACTGGGAGCCTGTAGCTCATAAACATTTCCATCTCAGTGAGACTGTGGCTCTTCATTAAACACAGGAGCATTTTCAGAGATGCCAGTCTTCATTAACCCATTCTCATTTTCACATTGACATTTTTATCAGCAGCAATCACCATGATGTTTGCACATGCATTTCTAACTCTTGCTTCTCCACTATACAGTGCATTGTATAGAGGAAAGTCTCCTTAAAGGTGTCAAGCTAAGTGGGGTCATTCCTACTTCACAGCAGATAGTCTTACTGACAGTCTCCATAATCACTGTTTTAGATGTTCCAGCGTTTACCTCATTAGTAGAGTTGAGCGAACCTCTGGAAGTTCGGGTTCTGCTGGTCCGGCCGAACTTCGGGACAAAGTCCGGGTTCGGGTCTGGATAGAACCCGAACGATCGCACGGACCCCGAACCCCATTCAAATCAATGGGGACCCGAACTTTTAGGCAGAAAAATGGCTGTGACAAAGTCCTGGAAAGCCCTAGAGGGCTGCAAAAGGAAATAAAATGGGGGTAAGGGTAGGGCAAGTGCCCTACAAAAAAATGGGGATAGGGAAAATAATGAAACAGTGTCGGTAAAAAGACGGATTTTCAAGCCCAGGGGTAACTAAACTTACCCCAAGCCCCAGGCACGCTAGCAAGCCCAAGATAGGTCTGGGCTTGGGCCTGAAACAGGGCTTCAAGCCGGCCTGGTCGTCTTGGGCTTGAAGGTCTCCAAGCGAGTTGAGATGATTACTCCATTTGCGACCTTGTAGATTTTGTCACTAATACCTCTGACAGTCATTCTGATAGACGACACTTCATCCTTACTGGGGTGAATCGAACTGTGGAAATTCCTCTGAAAGGAGATATGTTACGTGACATATCACCTCTTCGTTCTCAATCTTTACGTACACGTTTGTAGTACCACTAACGACGACTATTTTTACAGTTACACTTTTACTCTTACCCAATTACTTCTGACCGTAGAGACTTTTACGAGGACACAAATTACTTCTCGGTGTCAGAGTGACT
>BLSH010135754.1:598729-634079 GCA_018402905.1 Glandirana rugosa
AGCGGTATGTGAAATCTCTAATTTCTGCTATCTGTCCTCAGAGCAACAGCACAGACAGCAGTAGTAAAGTAATCTATCTCAGGATGCAGGATCAGGTCTTAAAATGGCTAAAATCTGTCCCTCACGCCGTCAGCTACCTTTCCCTATACTAACCCAAGGAGCATGTGACTGCAGCACTGTGACTCCAGCTTATAAAGAGGCTGGGTCACATGATGCACCGGCCAATCACAGCCATGCCATTAGTAGGCATGGCTGTGATGGCTTCCAAGGGCAAACCAGTGAAACGCTTGTTGATTGGCTGCCCTGCAGCTTCTCAACACGTGGAGTAAAATAGCAGAACCCCGGACCGAACCCGAACGATTTTTGAAATGTCCGGGTCCGGGTCCGTGCCACGGACACCCTAAAGTTCGGTACGGACCCGAACGTTACAGTCCGGGTTCGCTCAACACTATTTGTGAGTAATTGTATTGCTAACTTACTTTATAAATGTCACCCAAAGCATTTAGCATGACAGTTGATTCAGAAATGTATTACTGTATACAATACATTAGAAATATCAGAAGAGCAATAATAAGGAAAAGGATTTTAAGGGTGCTTTTCTTAACCCCAAAAAATTGAATATTCGGTTACTTGAAAATACAAAGATAATTTTATTAATTTACAAAAATTCCTTAGACATATCTATATCCATAAAAACATTTCAGTGCAGTTACATATTGCCTCCCTAAGGCACTTATTCTGCTAAGCCATAGCCCATAGGTATAAATATAGAAAATTATGTTCAATGTACATATAGTATAATAACTGTATTTAGGCCAGACTGCAGAAAACAATTAGGTCCCAGTGTCTACGCGTTTCACCGTTAACTGACTTCTTCAGTACTATTAAATTAAGGAATAGATCACAATTTTAACAAAATATACAGACATACATGGATATTTATAATATAAAACTTTAATATAAATGTAATCTTAGCCGTGTACTCATATACATACTGTATAACCAAGATCTGGTGATGCTTAATCCACATAGAAATAATGTTCCATGTAACCTCAGAGCATGAATTGGGCACATAATAAAAACGGCTAGTTTGAACTGCAGAAGGGCAATGCAAAACATTTCAATTTATAATGGATCATAGTAAACATAACCCCTATAAGGGTTACCAACTTATATACATAAAGGGCAGAAGCAACCATAAAAATAGCCGCAAAAGTGGGCACACAGATATAGATATACAGTCAGAAGGGATTTTTACTCACTGTTACAATAGACAGAGATTGTACAAGAGTATGAGGATGTAAAAACTGAAGAAGTACTATCAAACTGAACTTGTAAAAGTAAATGAGGATGTTTAAATACTCTCAAAACAGAGCCCAGGGACAAGCACAATTGTACAATGTGAGGCTCAAAATAAAGCTCTGAATGAGTTTATTCAGTCTTACAATAAAAAAAATCATAGCAGATAAAAAAATAAAAAACTGTCCAGGGATTTATTGGCTTACAGTACTGGTCAAGCAAACAAATGGTCAGGTCCAGACAGGAATAGACCTATATGCACTGCGCTTGGCCCTCCTTCCAAAACTTTCAATAATACTATTGATTCAGACATAGATGATTTAAAGTACAACTAAAGGCAACATACATATTTTAGTAAATCCTCATATAAATACCTGAAAGTTACACATGGTAATAAACACAATAACTGAAATTATTATTTCCCTACCATGTAGCTGTGATTGGGGTCTGTAATCCCATCCAACAGCTCTCCTTAGCTGTATAGTGTGTAATTTCCTGCCAGTGAAATAGCTTATCTATCTATAAGACCTCCAGCCTTCTATGATGCTCACTCTATTTTACATAACACACACCCATCTGTCAATCAATAGCTGGGTGTGTGCTATGTAACCACAGCAAAAGCTAGTACAGGTTAGTTTGCACACAGATCGGTCTAGTAATCTGTGTGCTTCTCCCTGCCTGAACTCCTCTGGTAATTTGTAAACTGGCAGAACAGAAGGAGCTAGGAGCTAGAGCAGTGGGCGGACAAAGGCAGGACATGGGCAGGGCTTCACAGGTTGATCGTGTGCAGAGCCTAATCATGATTCTGTGTAGAATTAAATCCCTCATCTTCCTATGTGATACAAGAGCCCCTCCCCCAGTGATGTCAGGACGTTTTTTGCACAGAGATAGAAGCAAATGGGGACAACAGGAGTCCAACACAGACAATTCAAAAAACAGGAAATAAAGTTTTCACCTCACTAAAGGAAGTGCACATGACAGCAGGGGACAAGGTAGATATCTCACCATCCTTACTGCTTTTTGTGAAACAATCAGTGACATGTTTAACAGACTGTATAGGTGCATAACATATTGATTTCTTCAGTTTGACCAAAGTTCTACATTAATATCTATGGTCTCGCTATCATCTCGCAACAGCGAGACCTCATCCACACATTCGTTGGTACACAGAATACCCACTCTAAAAGACAAAACACACAAGAAAATGTTAACTTCCTCGTGCCTCTGGTGTTTCTAATCATTTAAGGATTTTGCAGATGGTGATAGTCATCTGTTTGGTGGTGGGACCTTTTCTGCTATTTTTTTACTCACAGAGGATAATAAAAGGAGCGACAGTAGGGTGGGTGCTACAGACGGTAAGAATGATCCTAACAAGGCACAAGCTACCCAACAAGCATCCCAGGGCCTAATCCCTTTGGGGAATCCAAAAAAGCAGAGTAATTTGGCAGAATGCATGACAAAAAAAGACCTAAATTCAGATCATATGCAGATCATTAACCTATCTTCATATACACTAGCCACGATGAGGTGAGGGTATTATAACTAGGCCTTGGGTTCTGTCCATATCCAAAAATGAATACATTTGAAACTATTAAGGACATTATTCTTGTCGCTAGAAAACTTATGTTGCATGGTATGCATGATGAGGACTATAAGAGACCCACAGTCTCAAAATTGGATAGTGAGTTATGGAAGGACTTTACTATACAGGATTTTCGATCCTTACATTACCTTATTTTACTGTATGGGGAAAGACAAGTGGAGGATAGTGATGATACAGAAGGAGCTGGTGAGTCTTGAAAGGATGATGTATCAACCCCACTCACCTATAAGAACACAATCATTCCCATACTTACAACTTAACGCCCGCTTTTGTGCAGAAAGTTACACATAACATTAATCACATTTCTACTCACTTGCCTGGGTTAAACAACATGGAAGCATCATTATGAGCAGTGTTGCAAACATGGAAAAACAATCCAGATTTATTTGATACAGGGCTATTTTCAATGAAGCCTACTCTACTGGTCTTCTTGATGAAGACACTTGCCAATATTTAATAATTAAACATCTGGTTATGCCTACGTTTTACGGGTTACCGAAGGTCCAAAAGAGCCTCCAAGACCCTCCAGGTCATCCAATCGTGTCTGAGCATGCCAGTCAACTAATAGATGACTATTTGAGGCTTTTTGTTTTTTCTTTGCCATCGTACATACAAGATACAAGAGTTCTGTTGCGCATAGTGGAGGACATTGTTGTCCCCCAAGATGCGTGGCTTGTTACAATTGACATTGAGGCTCTTTACAGCTCTATTTTGCACAGGGAGGTTTGACTGTTATAGGGGATTTCCTAAATAAAACCCCCAGATCTCTGTGTCGTATAATTCTTTCACCTTACGCTTGTTGAAATGCATACATTTTCACAATGTGTTCAGTTTTAAGGGTTCCCACTTCCTCCAGGTGCAGGTGGTGGCACTGGGGACACAATGTGCTTCATCATATGCCAACCTGTACTTAGGGGGTGGGAACTCCAGGTATTTTTCGACCAGGAGACGTCAATAGACCTGTGCCACATTGTTTCATGGCACAGGTGCATGGATGATGTATTTCTAATTTGAGATAGCACTAGGGCTGAGATGGATGTCTTTATAAATAATTTGTGCCAGAATGAATTTAACTTAAAATTCATGCTGGAATGTAGCCAAGAGTTGGTTACATTCTTAGATGTACAGATTAAAGTGGATGAACGGGGTCATCTGTATTTTGACCTATATAGGAAACTCTCCTCAGCCAACGCCATATTACATACTACAAGTGTTCATCCCAAACCATTAGTCCAGAGTATTTCTTATAGACAATATTTTAGGCTGAGGAGGAACTGAACCAAATAAGAGGACTTTCTAATACTTGCAAAAGAGCTACAAACACGACTTTTGAAGAGGTTACAGTAGGAATTGCATAAAAAGAGCTTTCAATAGAGCTAGACAGAAGCTAAGGGACTCTCTTGTCCACTCTAGACGAAGGGATGCCTTTGTGCAACAGACCAGAATTAGAACTCGTTTTTCCCAATAACTTTCACACTTATGTGGGTTCTTGGAACACCATTGGCATTTGTTAACCAACGATCCCATTGTTTCCAAATGTGTGAGTCTCAGACTTACAATTACTTACAAAAAAGCTAAATCACTTAGAGATTATCTAACGAGGAGTCATCTTCAAAAAAGGAGCTGGACCATGCAGACAGGTTCTGGGAGTTCAGGGCACCTTCAGATGTAGGGATTGTGAATTCTGTAGTTGGATTAAGGTGGGGAATAATATAGAACTTATGAATGGACAGACTTGGACACCCAAATACCGGATAGACTGTCAAACCATACGGGTCGTGTACTATGTGAGAAGTTCAGCAGTTCAACAGGAGAGCATATCCACAAAAACAGACCCAGAGCACAGGAAGTCTTGCTATTTCTCCCCTCTCTTTTGATTGTCACTAATTTCAATTGTTAGTAATTTGGCCAGTTTGCAAACGATATGCTCCTATTAAAGGTATTAGAGTGAACAATGGATATGTGGGTTGTGATTGCTATCACTCACTCTTATGATGAGAGGTTGTCTGTTTTGTTTTTTGCTTTATTCTATTTTTTGTTGTTTGTTTTGTGTTGTCAATTTGTTTAAATATATGGGAGAGTGACTGGTGATTGGGGGATGCAATTTCAGTCCCTGGTGGGGCAGGGCTCTTCTCCTTCTGAGCGGATGTGCGGAGGAGGAGCGTTATCTCTGATATCCTGCCGGTCCGTCTTGAAAGTTCAGTCACAGGGTTTTCGAGCCTTGCCCCGCAATTTCTGCACATGCGCAAAAGTTTCTTCGGGCGTCCATGCCTGGATACATACCTGCCCGCTTCCCATCAACGCCACACATTGGCATGGCTGTTGAAAGGAGGATCCAGATAAATTAGTGCAGTGCTATAGATCATAAAATGTTCATGTATTCATATAAAAGTCTGTCATCAACTTCATGAAAGAGGATAGAGCCCAGCAGCCGTGATGGAAATAGCAGGATAATAGTGACATTCACCGCTAATACACCAACCTTACCCTCATTCGTGTGACTCTCTGGATAAGGGTGGTCAAACACGCTTTGTTTAAAAGTATGGCACAGCAAACATTCCTTTCCCCTGTCAGCTCCTCTCTCTCAGCAGCGACTGAACAAGAACTCCCATTCTCATCTGGGGACAAGGACCATATCACCCCTGGGGACAGGGACCCTTTCTTATCTGGGGACAGGGACCCCATGACCCCTGGAGACAGGGACCCCTTCTCATCTGGGGATAGGGACCCCTTCTCATCTGGGGACAGGGACCCCGTCACACCTGGGGACAGGGACCCATTCTCACATGGGGACAGGGACCCCTTAATCCCTGGGGACAGGGACCCCATCACCCCTGGGGACAGGGACCCCTTCTCACCTGGGAACAGGGACCTCATCACCCCTGGGGACAAGGACCCCTTCTCACCTGGGGACAGGGACCCTATCACCCTATGGGGGATACAGAGGACACTATGGGGGGATAGAGGACACTATGGGGGTACAGAGGACACTACAGTGACAGGGCAGGGGGCAGAGGACACTACTTTGGGGGCAGAGGAAACTTGCTATGGGAGAGGGGGCAGAGGACACTATGGGAGGGATGTGAAGGGGCAGAGGACACTGCTATGGGGTACAGAAAACACTGCAATAGGGGGGACCCTATTAGGGACCCCATCACCCTTTGGGGACAGGAACCCCTTCTCACCTGGGGACAAGGACCCCTTAACTCCTGGGGACAGTGACCCCTTCTCATCTGGGGACAGGGAACCCTTCTCACCTGGGAACAGGGACTCCTTCTCACCTGGGGACAGGGACCCTTCTCATCTGGGAACAGGGACTCCATCACCCCTGGGGACAGAGACCCTTCTCATCTGGGGACAGGGACCCTATCACCCCTGGGGACAGATTTCCCTTCTTATCTGGGGACAGGGACCTCGTGACCCCTGTGGACAGTGACTCCTTCTCACCTGGGGACAGGGACCCCTTCTCATCTGGGAACAGGGACCCCTTCTCATCTGGGGACAGGGACCCCATCACACCTGGGGACAGGGACCCCTTCTCACCTGGGGACAGGGACCTCATCACCCCTGGGGACAGGGACCCCTTCTCACCTGTGGACAAGGACCCCTTCTCACCTGGGGACAAGGACCCCTTCTCATCTGGAGACAGGGACCCAATCACCCTATGGGGATACAGAAGACACTATGGGGGGACAGAGGACACCATGGGGGGTACAGAGAACACTACAGTGAGGGGGGAGTGCAGGGCGCAGAGGACACTGCTTTGGGGGCACACGCAATGTGCTATAGTAGAGGGGGCAAAGGACACTATGGGAGTGATGTGAAGAGAGACAGAGGACACTGCTATGGGGTACAGAAAACACTGCAATAGGGGGTACCCTATTAGGGACCCCATCACCCTTTGGGGACAAGAACCCCTTCTCACCTGGGGACAAGGACCCCTTAACTCCTGGGGACAGTGACCCCTTCTCATATGGGGACAGGGACCCCTTCTCACCTGGGAACAGGGACTCCTTCTCACCTGGGGACAGGGACCCCTTCTCATCTGGGAACAGGGACTCCATCACCCCTTGGGACAGAGACCCCTTCTTATCTGGGGACAGGGACCTCATGACCCCTGTGGACAGTGACTCCTTCTCACCTGGGGACAGGGACCCCTTCTCATCTGGGAACAGGGACCCCTTCTCATCTGGGGACAGGGACCCCATCACACCTGGGGACAAGGACCCCTTCTCACCTGGGGACAGGGACCCCTTCCCACATGGGGACAGGGACCTCATCACCCCTGGGGACAGGGACCCCATCACACCTGGGGACAAGGACCCCTTCTCACCTGGGGACAAGGACCCCTTCTCACCTGGGGACAGGGACCTCATCACCCCTGGGGACAGGGACCCCTTCTCACCTGTGGACAAGGACCCCTTCTCACCTGGGGACAAGGACCCCTTCTCATCTGGAGACAGGGACCCAAACACCCTATGGGGATACAGAAGACACTATGGGGGGACAGAGAACACTACAGTGAGGGGGGGGGCAGAGGACACTGCTTTGGGGGCACACACAATGTGCTATAGTACAGGGGGCAAAGGACACTATGGGAGTGATGTGAAGAGGGACAGAGGACACTGCTATGGGGTACAGAAAACACTGCAATAGGGGGACCCTATTAGGGACCCCATCACCCCTGGGGACAGGGACCACTTCTCACCTAGGGACAAGGACCCCTTAACCCCTGGGGACAGGGACCCCTTCTCACCTGGTGACAGGGACCCCTTCTCACCTGGGGACAAGGACCCCTTAAACCCTGGGGAGAGGGACCCCTTCTCACCTGGGGACAGGGACACCATCACCCCTGGGGACAGGGACTCCTTCTCACCTGGGGACAGGGACCCCTTCTCATCTGGGAACAGGGACTCCATCACCCCTGGGGACAGATTCCCCTTCTTATCTGGGGACAGGGACCTCATGACCCCTGTGGACAGTGACTCCTTCTCATCTGGGAACAGGGACCCATTCTCACCTGGGGACAGGGACCCCTTCTCACCTGGGGACAGGGACCTCATCACCCCTGGGGACAGGGACCCCTTCTCACCTGTGGACAAGGACCCCTTCTCACCTGGGGACAAGGACCCCTTCTCATCTGGAGACAGGGACCCCATCACCCTATGGGGATACAGAAGACACTATGGGGGGACAGAGGACACTATGGGGGGTACAAGGACACTACAGTGAGGGGGGAGTGCAGGGGCAGAGGACACTGCTTTGGGGGCACACAAAACTTGCTATGTTATAGTAGAGGGGGCAAAGGACACTATGGGAGTGATGTGAAGAGGGACAGAGGACACTGCTATGGGGTACAGAAAACACTGCAATAAGGGGACCCTATAAGGGACCCCATCACCCCTGGGGTCAGTGACCACTTCTCACCTGAGGACAAGGACCCCTTAACCTCTGGGGACAGGGACCCCTTCTCTCCTGGTGACAGGGACCCCTTCTCACCTGGGGACAAGGGCCCCTTAACCCCTGGGGAGAGGGATCCCTTCCCACCTGGGGACAGGGACACCATCACCCCTGGGGACAGGGACTCCTTCACACCTGGGGACAGGGACCCCTTCTCATCTGGGAACAGGGACTCCATCACCCCTGGGGACAGAGACCCCTTCTCATCTGCGGACAGGGACCCTATCACCCCTGGGGACAGATACCCCTTCTTATCTGGGGACAGGGACCTCATGACCCCTATGGACAGTGACTCCTTCTCACCTGGGGACAGGGACCCCTTCTCACCTGGGAACAGGGACCCCTTCTCATCTGGGGACAGGGACCCCATCACACCTGGGGACAGGGACCCATTCTCACCTGGGGACAGGGACCCCATCACCCCTGGGGACAGGGACCCCTTCTCACCTGGGGACAGGGACCTCATCACCCCTGGGGACAGGGAACCCTTCTCACCTGGGGACAAGGACCCCTTCTCATCTGGGGACAGGGACCCCATCACCCTATGGGGATACAGAAGACACTATTGGGGGGACAGAGGACACTATGGGGGGTACAGAGGACACTACAGTGAGAGGGGGTGCAGGGGGCAGAGGACACTGCTTTGGGGGCACACAAAACTTGCTATGGTAGAGGGGCAAAGGACACTATGGGAGTGATGTGAAGGGGGACAGAGAACACTGCTATGGGGTACAGAAAACACTGCAATAGGGGGACCCTATTAGAGACCCCGTCACCCCTGGGGACAGGGACCCCTTCTCACCTGGGGACAAGGACCCCTTAACCCCTGGGAACAGGGACCCTTCTCACCTTGGGACAGGGACACCATCACCCCGGGGACAGGGACTCCTTCTCACCTGGGGACAGGGACCCTTTCTCATTTGGGGACAGGGACCCTATCATCCCTGGGTACAGGGACCCCTTCTCATCTGGAGACAAGGACCCCATCACCCCTGGGGACAGGGACTCCTTCTCACCTGAGGACAGGGACCCCTTCTCACCTGGGGACAGGGACCCCATCACCCCTGGGGACAGGGACCCCTTCTCATCTGGGGACATGGACTCCAACACCCCTGGGGACAGGGACCCATTCTCATGTGGGGACAGGGACAACTTCTCATCTGGGGACGGGGACCCCGTCACACCTGGGGACAGTGACCCCTTCATCCCTGGGGACAGGGACCCCTTCTCACCCGGGGACAGGGACGTCATCACCCCTGGGGGCAGAGACCCCTTCTCACCTGGGGACAAGGACCCCTTCTCGCCTGGGGACAGGACCCCTTCTCACCTGGGGACAGGGACCCCATCACCCCTGGGGACAAGAACCCCATCACCCCTAGGGACCATGCTGGCTGGCAGGGGTGGCGTCATCCACCCTTGGGTGCCAGGATGGGGGAGGGGGCAGTAAAATCCGAATCTCCAGCTACATGCTCCCTCAGGGTGAACTGGCTGTGTATTAGTGAAGTAAACCTGTACTGTTATTATTAATATGTTAGGATTATCATTATCTTCATTTATTAGCAGGTGCATGTGACCCTACATGCATTAACATACATTGACTCCAGCCCTTAAGTGGAAAAAAGGTTGATGACCCCTGGTGTATTCTTTGCTGCTTTGCTTTTGGCCTTCGTGGGAGGATGGTTCACTTATGAAGATACTCTCTTGTATAATCTCTATCTATTGGAACAGAGTGAGTAAAAATCCCTTCTGGCGGTATAGCTATATCCGTGTGGCCACTTTTTTGGCTACTTTTATGGCTGTTTTGCCCTTTTTTAATATAAATTGGTAACCCTTATAGGGTTGTTATAATCCATTATAAATTGTCATGTTTTGAATTGCCCTTCTACGGTTCCTACTAGCCGTTTTTACTACGGTCCCAATCCATGCTCTGAGACTACCTGGGGCATCTTTCCTATGTGGATTCAGTATCACCAGATCTTGGTTATACATTATGTATGTGAGTACTCAGCTATGATTACATTTCTCTTAATGTGTTATTATTATAAATATGTGTGTATGTCTGTATATTTTGTGAATAATTGTGATATATTCCCTAATTTAATAGGGTCTCCTGAGAAAGCCAGTCAATGGCAAAACGTGTAGAGACTGGCACCTAATTGTATTCTTCAGTCTAGCCTAAACACAGTTATTATATTATATTCACATTGAACATAATTTTCTATATGTATAATTATGTCCTAAGGCTTAGCAGAAGGGAGCCTCCTACATGCAATATGTAACTGCATTGAAATGATTTTATGGATATAGATATGTCTAAGGAATTTTTGTAAATTATTAAAATTATCTTTGTATTTTAAATTAACTAAGTATTCACTTTTTGGGGGTTAAGAATAACACCTTTAAAATCATTTTTTCCTTATTTTTGCTCTTCTCATATGTTTATAGATGTGGTGCCAAATCAGTGAATTGTGCTCAATGTTTTTCTATACATGAGAAATATATATTGGGAAAGAATGGATGCATGCAATTATTTAAAATATCACACTAAGAATAAGAGTGTAGTTAAAATAAAAATCCTAATATATTTCTTAGTCATAATAAAATTAGTTAATTCCTTGCATTTAAAGCAAATACAGATTAGTGATATAGATTATTAAAATGTTCTCTGGGTTTTAGAGTAATCTCTGATGTATTTATTTTTAAATAAAAGGATTAAATGTTAAAAACCACAAGATATACAATAGATTAGGAAACATTAGACAATGCAGACAACTTTCAAAGTACACTCAACATAATTTTTATTAAGGGTGATTTTTAATATTTCTATAGTCAATGGAAAAGTCTGTGAACCCTTGGAAATGACTGATTTCTGCAGGTATGATTGCTAAATTATGGTCTGATTTTTAGTCATATTAATAAGCTAAGTTAGTCTTATCTTAAACCATGTACCACATTTTATATCTTTACTAAAAAAAAAAAAGGTCCTTGATTAAAAAAAAAAAAAAAAAAAGTATATGAATCTCTCAGAAAAAATATTCCATACAATGTCAATAAAAATAAGTGTCTCACCCTATAACAGAGGTATACAAAGTTTAGTTAATGACCAAAAGAAATTTCACAGGACCTTAAGTGAAAAATTATAAAGATAAATATAGCTAAAAAACGGCTACAGTAGAATTTCCAAAAGCCTGTGTGTTTATGGATCTTCAGTGAAACAAATTGTCTACACATTCAGCAAATATAGTAGTGTGGCTACTCTTTATTAAAGTTTCATCCAACAGTGCAGGAACTGAGTATGTAATGCTTAAAGCGTTTGTTAACCTAAAAAAAAAATGGATCCTGTTCCCTTCAAAAAAGTGTTATACAGCACCGTGCTTGTGCTGTGTAATTTGGCCCCCTGTATCACCTGAAATACTTGGCTGATCCTGCCTGGTTCTGCCCTCCCCTCTGTAAACTGACCACAGTTTATCATGGCTGTTGAGCCCTGACACCGTGGTCAGCTTACGTGACTCCGTCAGCCGCAGCCGTAGCCTTCTTTCTTAACATTTACCTCCCTGGGCAACCCCCTCCAAATATACAAAGGAAGGCATTTAACATTTCACAAACTAATTTCTTTCTTTTATTTTTTTTTATTTTTTTTAGAATGAGCTGTGCATTATTATGTATAAACAATCCAATCCACTAGACAATAGCATGATTATAAAGGTTTTTCTTATTATTTCAGCATGATTGTCCAGCAAATGTATACAGCAGCTGGCAGCAAATCATATTCACATTTTGTTTTAAGACAATATCAACTTAATGTCCCTTTTGTAGCATGTCACCAAAAGTATACATAACTTTTTATTTTTAGATGAAATACAGAGACAACACTTGAAAATTTTTGGGATTCAACATGACAATATAAAGTAAATTCCTTTTGTGCTCTCAGTATACATATCATATGCAATATTGTATCCTGAGAATGCTTACTCTAGCACTTCTATAATTATTTCAACACGACTGCTCTCTTTTGCTACCATCGAGCTATTATCAGTTTGAGCTGAATGCATTTTGGATTTCAGCCACCAGAGACTGTAGGAAAGATGAAGTAAGAAACTATTGACTGCGTAATTGCTATATTTCACGATTCACTAACTGGTCTAATTTTGCAAGCTGTTTGCAGATTATTAACTCAGCCTTTCTAGGTAGTAACCGAAGATGACAGTCTAGACTTAGCCTTGATACAATATCTAGTAGTTTCTCTATTAATTATCTATTGTATGAAACCCTTTTCCTTTTCATTTACACAATGAATATCAAGCAAGGCAGATAGGCTCTGTATGTCATGTATAGGGGAATGAGAATTCTTTACATCAAAACATTTTCTGTGCAGAAATGTCAGATACTGTCCTACAGGATGCCATATGCAGCTGCAATGAGTGAGACCAAATATACACTGTATAGCCAAAGGTATAGGTACACCCCTCCAAATGATTGGGTTTATGTGTCTCCAGTGCAGGGTATTGTAAATGCTATAGCTTATAAAGACATTTTAGACAACTATGTGCTTTCAGCCCTGTTGTAGTATCAATAGTTGACAAACTGGTAACCTGTTGTCTGGAGTTTTCCATTAGATGGGTAGGAGTAAAGTTTATGATACAGGGTCAAACTAAACATTGCTTCTGGTAAGTGATTTGGAAGATATATTTAAAGCTTATGATTGTGGCTTTCAACATAAAACTTGCAGTATTTGTACTTCCACATGGTCAGCAATATTCCTTTTTTTGTACTACTTGGCAGATAATGTCTTCCTTGCGAAGTAGGCTGAACATGAACAATAATGTTTATCAAAACTAAATAAATATCTCTTAACTAAATAATAAATCTCATGCATCACTTTCATTTTTATGGCTTGTACAAAGACGTCACTCCATTTGTAAAAAATAAAAATAAAGTTAGCAGCTAAAAACAAGGTAGCTGCTGACTTTTAAAGTGGGAGTAAGCTCCCATGTATGTTTACCTATAGGTAAGCCTATAATAAGGCCTATGTATAGGTATTGTAAATATCTCCTAAACATGCATAGTTTAGGAGATTATCACTTTAGATGCAGCCGGTGACATCGCCAGCGCATGCACTCTGAAGGAACGGTATACTTGTGCCATTCCTTCAAAGCTATGCCATAAACAACGGCTTCCGCGCACATGTGTGGGAGTAATGTCATTGCTGGCTCGGCCATTCATATCGCCGAAGCCCGCAAACCCGGAAAGAAGGCTGAATGAAGATGGAAGCGCCTTCAACTGTGACAGCGTGCTGCTGGAGGGCGTTGTTTTCAGGTGATGCATACTAGCACAATATGACTTAACTTTTATAGCGCAAAAAATAAAAAACCCAGTGGTGATTAAATACCACCAAAAGAAAGGGTTTAAGTGCCAGTAGGCAAGTGGTTAACCACTTCAGCCCCAGAAGGATTTCCCCCTTTAGGACCAGAGGACTTTTTGCGATAGGGCACTGCATCTCTTTAACTGACAATTGCGCATTCATGCAACGTTGTATCCAAACAAAATTTGCGTCCTCTTTTTCACACAATTAGAGCTTTCTTTTTTTTTGGTTTGCCTCTGCGTCATTTCTGATCACCGCTATAAAAAAGAGCAACACTTTTGCTAAAAAAAAACAATATTTCTTACTTTTTGCTATAATACTAATCCAAAAAAAATGTAAAAAAAAAATTTTTCATCGGTTTTGGCCGATTTATATTTTTCCTCAAGTTTTTGGTAAAAAAAAAAAATCACAATCGGCGTATATTGACTGGTTTGCGCAAAGTTTGCCGCGTTTACGAATGATGAAAAGTCATTTATGGGGTTTTTATTTTTTTTTTACTAGTAATGTCGGCAATCTGCTATTTTCAGCGGGACTGCAATATTGCGGTGGACATGTCGGACCATTTTGACACTTTTTTGGGACTTTTGGCATTTATACAGTGATCAGTGCTATGAAAATGCACTGATTACTGTGTAAATGTCACTGGCAGGGAAGGGGTTAACCTGCAGGGGACGCTCTAAGGGTTAACTGTGTTCCCTGTGTGTGATGCTAACTGTATGGGGGCTGGGCTGAGTGGGGGAGGAGAGTGATTGCCGCTCCCATATACAGGGTGCCTGCAATCCCATTCCTTCCCCCTGTCAGAACGGATATCCATGTGTTTACATACATGGACCTCCGTTCTGTCACTCTGGGGGAGCAATCACGAGTAGCCGGCGGACATCGAGCCCACCCTACCTGCTCCTTGGCTCTCCCGGAACACAGTGAGCGTGCAAACGTGCCTCTGGTGGCGTGTGTACTCACAATCTGCGATCTCGCAGCTGCCGTCAGGCGACGGCGATTTGTGATATCGAACCACTTTGCCGGTGGGCGGTCGGCAAGTGGTTAAACTGCCCGGGCACAATTTTTTTTTTAATGCGGTTTACTACCGCTTTAATAAACAGGTACTCAGCAGTTTGTGGAGTCCAGCATTACCTTCCCCACAACTGATTCTTCACTGGGCTTAGGTTCTCTGACACCACCATCTTGGGTTTGGAAGCCAGTTGTGACTTCCTGACATCACATAGCTGGCTACCCACTGCACATCTGCAAGGTATGTTAGTGCAGTGAGACTGGGCTTGCAAGCTCCTAGAAATGGTGACTTGTCCCAATTCTAGACTAGAATTGAGGACATGGGAGCAGGCACCTATTGAAAAAAGGTACCTGCACCCTGTAAAAAAAGTTGCAAACATAATAGTGGGTAAAGGGGACGAAGAGGATGAGTTGTACTTTCCATTTGATGGAAAGTCTGCCTGTTTATTGATAAGAAAGATTTAAGCACTTTACATTCCAATAAAGTTACTCAGGCCATTACAACACTGAAAAGATAATGACATTGCCCAATAAAATGGAGAAAGCTCAGATAGCATTATAAACTGGAGATTGGTTTGTAATTTGGGGTAACATCAAACAAAGCCTGTCCATTAAAGTGTTACTAAACCCACACTGATAAAATTAGTCTGTATATGCAGTAAAGCATGCTTGTTATATTCATTGTGTAACCTAAGGGGTTAATCCTCCACATTGTGTATAAAGGCTGTGTGATCCTGTTTTCTCTGATCCTCCTCTTCCTTCTCTTATTTAACTGACTTTAACCCATCTCTTGATAGAACAGAGCATTATGAGCCAGGCTGCACATGTTCAATTTGGTGTATATTGCTAAAGAGATGCTTTTTTCTTGGGAGAATGCATGTGATCAGCACAGGGCCAATCAGCACTGTCCAGACAGAGGGTCTGGGGAGAATGAAAACTCCTACAAGCTTAATGCTAGTTGCCTTGATGTCATGCTGATTATATTACTTTAATGCTTTAAATCAGTAATCCAAAATAAATAGAGATACAGGATTACTTACAGTTCTCTGACTTTTCTGATTTCAGCACTTGTTTTAAAACCAGGGACTCAAAAATATTAAAGCCATTGGGTCTTCATGTTGTCCTGTGTTAGGGATACTGTAATAAACAAAGCCACCAACTGATAATTTGTGTTACTGATGGCTTTCTATTGGGGTTTTCAATAAACCAATCTGGGAGGTTTATTCAATATGTCAGCTATGATATAATGATCTTGTGCAGGCTGGGGGCTTCACTAGCAAAAGAAGCCCTCATCCTGTCAATAAACATTGTCACCTTCAGTCAACAGTGGGATCAGCTGTGCCATCTGTTTCCTAGTGTAACTGCCAATACAGATAACTTACTGTGCTTAAAAAACATAAAATAGGTACGTTTCTAGTAAATCAGTGTCCTTAAAAAATACTGTATAAAAATAGTTTAGGTATTCAAATCAGTCAGGCTGTTATTGTTAAGTTAGCTGACGCATGCTGAATCTGCTAAATTTGTCCTGGAAATCAAAGCATCAAAGACCTCTGATCATGCAAGGCTTATCAACTTTACTCAATGAGTGTTGGAATCATCTCCTGAATCTTGTTTTCCGCGTATGGTAAAAGCAAAATTTAGGATGCATTCTGACTACTGAAGAAAACTCTTACCCAGGAGAATTACTATGTAAGCAAATTGTAGGCAAGTTAAAAAAAGTCAAGTAATTCAAAATATCCACTTCAGACCAAATACTTCTCTCTAATATGCAAATCATTTTCAGCAGATGCTTGCTAATGAACTACGGTAGCATGTCATTAAAATACATAACTGAAAAAGAGAACAACTAAGTTTTTGTAAATGTTAACATTTACATAAATTATTTATATCATAAGGTATTTTATGCAAAATACATTTTTATTTCCTATTGCTACAAGATGAAAATGGAGACATTGAAGGTCCATGAAACATGTTTGCTCATTTAAGACAGCAGTGGGAATAGGAAAGTAAACAAAAGATATCAATTAACATGAACTGAAAATCAGTGATGCACATATCACTGTTTTCTAAAAACGCATATCCACTTTAATACTGTGGATTAAATGATTGTATCCAGAGGTACAGAGAAACTTATAATTTATTTCAAACAAAAGATATCACATGATGATGATAAGAGAGCAGATTAAGATAGCTTTCACTCTACTTAAAGTGGTTGTAAACGTCTGATGTGAAATATGAACAAAACACATTCTTTTACACAAATAGCAAGCAATTGTGCTGCAAGTTAGAAGATGACTTGCTAAACTATTGCTAGCCTTGCCAGGCTTCATACATTTGTTGCACTATTGCAGCAAGTCTGCATTGCATGACTCCAGATCAACTTTCTTTGCAAACATTCTGCAAGTCTGCTGCAAGTTCTGGTTCAGTTATGTTGTGCAATAGTCATCCCACCACAGGGGTCACTGTGGCTGAATTGTCATGCTAAAGACTTGCAGAGCTCTTGATGTAGACTCAAAACTGCAACTTTGCTCTTGCTAGAGACTTGCCACGCAAAATTGCTACAAATTGGAAAGGTGTCAACTAGAACTTGTTCTTCAAGTGCTCTGCAAGTGTACACGTTTCCAGTGAAAATGTGCAGCAAGTTAACAGACTTATAATTCAACACAGCCACAAATGTGTGGCAAGTTATCCTTGCTATCTGGGTATACTATGTACTTGTCTCAATCCAGAGCACTGGGTGTGATTTCTATATTCTTCCTGTCTGCTTTGCTCTCTGCATGAGTCACCTCTGAAAGGTTTTCCTGACACCAAGAGATGAAGGGGGAGTGGAACTCCAGCACACAGCCTGTGATAGACAATCTAAGCTATGCGTGTTTCCTGTGTGCTGTGGGGAAGGAGGTATATCTCTTCCCTCCATTCAGTTCTCAGAGGCCCCCTCTATGAGCTGCACAGTGTGCCCACCCCCTGCTTTCTTAAAGCTCAGACAACCTGTGTAAATTCTGCATTTTAAACAAATGTAGAGAAGAGAGGGCTGCAGATAAATGGATAGATCTTATGTAGGAAGATTTATTTGATCTCTATGTATTACCTGAGGCTAGTCGCTTCAATGGATATATGCAAGGGTTTACAACCACTACAATGGGAGATTTTACTGGCCATAAAGTCGTTGTAAATTTTAATTTTTATCTAAAATAACAAACATTTTACATTTGCCATCTCTGTGCAATGGTATTGCCCAGAGCAGCCCTGAACCTCCTCTTCTGGGATTCCCCGCTGGCTCTCTAGGCTCTAGACTTCCTATGGGGGCGAACCTAAGGGGCTCGCTCCCAAGTTGGGCTGTGTGAATCTAGACACACACAGTGCAGCTCGGCCCTCAGAACGATACAAATACTGTGACATTTTTTCCTTTTAATTAAAAACTTTGCACATGGATGTTCTCTTTAAGTGTTCAAGTCTATCTCACAGCTACCACATACTGTATACTACTGAAGTATGTAGCAGCACTGAAATTCCTTTAAAATCTGCAGTCTACCTAGCAGAAGCAGAATGGTAGTGTTTCAGCTCGTGCTTTATGTGAAAACAAACAGCCTTTGTAAATTTTCTGAAAGTAACAGATATCTGCTAACCAAATTAATTTTCCACTTTAATCAAATGTGTCTGTAAACAAACAGCCTGATAACTGTATGCATTTAAATGATATCCATTTTAATTTTCCTGTAAAAGAAATCTCCATCTCCTGTATAATTGATTGCTGAGCCCACTAAAGACCATTATAAGTGGCAGTGATATTTCCAGAAGGAGAACCTTGTTTATTTATGTCAAGGTAAAAACACACTTGGTTGTTAATGGATGGATAATTCCAGATGGTTTTTAAGCTCACTGATTAAAGTACTGCAATATGCAGTTTCGAAGATGTTCTAATGGCCTAAGAGACCAAAGTCTTGCTTTACAGGTTATAAATGGGAATCTACATGAGAACACTCAATTTTACAGAAGCAGATGCAATACAATGAATATGTCTCACTTTCCTACTGTAGATTTCTATCTTACATAAAATAAGCCTCATGTGTGGTTAATGAGCAAGGCTACAGCTTACATAAATTGTAAACATTAGAGGCCGATGGCTACTTTACTGGTAGGAAAGCCATACAACTCAACACATAGATACTTAGAACTACTTTTAAACATGTAACCTCTAAGCATGAAAATAGAGAAGTACAGTATACATACAATGAAGTAACAAAAGAAATACTTTTAGACCCAAAATAATAATTGTCAATAGCATGATCTGAGGCTATTATTTAGCAGGGTCACATTTATAAGCTGTCTTTTATACAAATTATTGAAATGAACAATTCCATGAATAAATCTCAGGAATAAATTCCCACAGTAAATATGCCGCTGCCAGGGACCCGAAGACAGGCAAAGAACGGGTCTGAGAGAGGACATTGCTGTATCCCTGGACGGGTAAGTGTTCTTTTATTAAAAGTCAGCAGCTACAGTATTTGTAGCTGCTGACTTTTAGTTTTTTTTTTTAGACTGAAAAACGTCTTCACACAAATTCAACAAATGATCAGTGTATTGTTTGTAGTATGATTATCATTTTCAGTAGGGTTGCACCGATACCACTTTTTTAAGACTGAGTAAAAGTACTGATACTTTTTTTAATGTCATGTGACAGTGGCACTAATATTCAGCACCGATGGACACTGATGAGGCGTGGACTGTGTCAGTAGTTTTTTATTTAATTTTTTTTTACATTTTTTTTTCATAATTTTTTACAATTTATATATTTTTACAATGCTTTCTTTTTTTTTGGGGGGGGGGGGGGGTGTCAGTGTTTTTTATTTTTTATTATTTTTTACAATTTTACTTTTAAATATTTATGTATTACAATTTTTCCTGTTTTTTTTAAATCAACCATGTTTGGGGGCCGGCTTTGGTGAGATATCAAGGGTCTAAACAGACCCCTGACATCTCCCCTTTGAGACAGGGAAAGGGACTGAGGACACCCCAGCCCCTTTCTCAGCCACACTGAAAATGAATGGACAGGAGACAGAGGCTTCTGTTCATTCATAAACTGAAGCATGGTACACACAGTTTATGATGCTCAGTTATGAATGGACAGAGTCAGTGATCACTGACTCTGTGAATTCGGAAAAGGAAGGAGTCAGTAAATGACAGATTTACTAGCTCCTTCCTTCACTCTCCATCCTGATGGATCCAGGACGAGGGGGGACTGGAGGAGGACCTGGGGAGCCAGGGAGGACACATGGGACAGTCGGGGATGATCGGTGTGGCGGTGGGGGCAGTTACAAGCACCGATCTCCCAGACAGCTGCGAGAGGGAGAGTAGGAGAAGCGGCTGTCAGAAAAGCTATACAGGGAGATTGGTGCTTGTAACTGCCCCCACCACCGCACTGATCATCTGTGAGGCTGCCTGGCCCCCCCTGCTACACTGAGGACACTGGGTGTACTGTACCTCTTGCCAGGTATCAGGTCAAGCATCGGAGCATTTGCATGAGTACAAGTACTCATGCAAATGATTGGTGTAAGCACGGATACCGATACTAGTATCGATATTGGTGCAACCATAATTGCCAGCTCCATTCAGTGTAGTATATTTTTTAATTGAATTATTAATATTGCACAAAAGTACAACAAAATTAAATTTATACTGCTAAAAAAAAACAATGCCTTAAGAACAAACACATAACATATCACAACAAAAACAAATCAACAATCACAATTAAAAAATAATATATATTCCAACCAAAGTATAAAATATTCCCATATAAGCTATCAACCTTCTTTTTCTAACCATATAACTAGTGACTAGTCCCGAATCTCCTGCAGATGGAGGGAGGAAATCAGTTCACAGTTTTGCCATTTATTCAATAGACTGTAAGCTCTAACGAGCAGGGCCCTCTGATTCCTTCTGTATTGAATTTTATTGTAACTGTACTGTCTGCCCTCACATTGTAAACTGTTGGCGCTATATAAATCCTGTATAATAATAATAATAATAATACAGCAATTGGACAAAAGCTAAAGCTAAATATTTGTGTTTGTCTTTTCCTTATAGCTTCAATGAAGGCATCAATTCAAACAGTTGGTAACCTGGATGTAACCTGGAGATTATAATATTACAAACAACATGGCGGTCATTGGTTATGCTTGTGCAAGTGCTTGAAATATTCAAATGGAGCTTGTAATGGAGTCTGGATCCCTTCAACTATCACCAATTATGTTCATAAAGCAACTGCATAATGTATTTATTATTTATTTATTAAAAGCAATCATACAGTGGCAACAATTTCACAGCACTTTAGATACTACACATTCACATTAGTCTGTGCCTCAAGGACCTTACAATCTAAAGTTAGTTTAGACAGTAGTCAATTAACCTACCAGCAAAGTGTGGGAGGAAACCACAGTACCCAGAGGAAACCCACACAAGCACAGGGAGAACATGCAAACTCCATGCAGACAGTGCCCTGATCTGGATTTAAACCAAGGACCCCAGTGATACAAGGCAGAAATGCTAACCACTTAACCACTGTGAAATGTAAAGAAAGACATAAAATATGAAATGCTCTGCAATGTTGAAAACATACCTGACGCTGAAAGTTTAAAGCTAATCCTTGGTACTGAGGTGAATTTGGATCACTTAACTCAGCTGTAAATTCTTGGTTGTTGAGAGTAAGACTGAACTCTACTATTTGTTGCGTTGGCGTTTCTGGAATTAAGTTGGTAACATCTGTCTCCTATATAGGAATGCAAGAAACAATATAATGAGCAAAAATAAGTACATGTGAACACTCCAATGTGCAAATTTGTACCTGATACAAAGCTTTTTGATTGTTTTTTAAAAAAGTTTCACTTTAAGTAGATTCTTTGGATTTGTCTTTATTTGAATTTCTTCCTTTACATAAATAAGTGACTGTGATCTAAAACAAAACAAATGTATTTTGCCTAATAGTGGTTTTCATCATAGCAAGCCTCATTTTTTTCTTTGCATATGGTGTGGCGATACTTTTTTGAAAAAAAAATATGGGTATACACGTATCGAAAGTCGTCCAGTTCATCAAGAAGTTTTTTTTTAACCCGCTGGTTGAATGAAGAAACTCACAGTGTATACCTAGTTTTAAGTTTTATTCTTTTTATAAAATGTCTTCTAAATCCTGAAAGTCTTTCACTTTCAAATTACTTTCTTCCTTCATTTCTTCTTTTATTCTAACTGGGCATATGTAGGTTTTTAATCATGTCACTATATGAAATCCATGCAATCAGTAATGCACACCTTCACAAACTTAAAAAAATGGAGAACTGACACATTTTTGTGAAGTGTTCAAAACTTAGATAGACAGCGTCTATTTGTTTAATAAAAGCATATTCATGCAATAAAATAGAATCACTGCATCTTTGTTCATAGCTATATAATAGTGACTGTACCTTTGGAAAGTAGGTCAAAATAACTCATTGATAATATTAGCTGTTTGCTTGATTACAACTTTGTGTTAATACATATTGTCAGTCTGCTGGTGTTTCTATGGATTTGTTACTATTTAAAGCTCATGTTCTATATTATTCATTGTGGCTGAACAATAGTTTCACTATTCTGAATTATATTGTAATAATTCAATAGCCTGTACGCATGGTTTTCATAAATCATCATGTCAGTGAAGCATTTGTTCTATGCATTTGTGTGCTTTTATTTTATGTATTGACTGATTTTATTGACAAAACCTGGTTACGCATTTGAAAACAAAATCCTAAGCCCTAAACTGTTTCAAGGTCTTCCTACAGAAATATAGGAAGTATTTTATGCACTTTAAGCATTTGTTAACATGTAATGTTCCACCTGCTATTGAATCCTTCTAGAATATTTCATTAAATAAGTCCAAATATTGGTAAAATATGAACAGTGAAGTTATCCATAGCAATTAGACACAGAAACGAGTTTGTCAAATACATTTGCTCCGGTGCTGCATGCTTTTGGCAGGGGTCTACATGCTGCACATGCATTTCAAAGAGTGGGGTGAGTACACAAAATGGGGGTTAATTCGCAATAGGGATTTGGTTAGTGGTAGGCATAGCATTGTGTTTTAGGGGTTAAAGTATATCTATATTTTAAATAGGGTAGGGAAGGGGTTCTCTGTCTCATTACTAGGATTTCCCTTGGCTTCCAATCCTGTAGACTTGACAGGAAGTGAGAGGAAATCATTCTTGTTTTGAAGGATATCCCCTCTTAAACAGTTGTCACAGCAACATGTGAAAGATTTTCTCTCTATTTCTGTTGTCATGGAAAAATTGGATTTACTTCACCTTAGTGTCAATCCTGGTGACATTGGTGATCAGTAGGATTAGAGAGAGTAAAGCTGGCCATACATGAAATTCAGCTGGTTCCTGCTGAACTGGCCAAAATTCAATCCATGTATGGATGTTCCCATTCATGAAAAGTTGATCTATCAATTGACTTTTCATGAACTGGCTTTCTGGTAAATGTTGCTAAATCAGTACAAGCATCCAACTGGCTGCAGCACTGATCAATATATTCTGACGGCGAGGCAGTGAGGCTGTAAGAATACAGTGACACAGGGTTCCTGCATCCACATTGAATGTATGATTGGGGGAATCAGTTCAGTTTTTTTTTGTTCAGCCAATGGGCTGAAGGAAAAAAACTCAACCATGTATGGGCAGCTTTAATCTCCCTAACGGAGACACAGACAGCAATAAGAACCTCACAGTGGTTCAACCCCTTATCACTCTATTTAAATGTAAACATGTTTTCCATATCTCTTAGTTATATTTTAGGTGTTAATGCCTACAGTGGTTGCAAGCCCCTGACATGAAATATGAAAAAAGCATATCCTCCTATAGAGTGTACTTGTCTCAATCCAGAAAACTAAATATGAATTCTCTTTGCTGCCTCATTCTTCTGCTATCTGCATGAGCCACTTCTGGCAAGTCTTCCTGACACCAAACGGTAAAAAGGTGACAGAGGAGGGTGCTCCAGTGCACGGCCTGTGATTGACAGCCTCAGCTCTGTACCTGTGTGCTGTGGAAAGGGGGGTGTGTCCCTATCCTCCAATCATCTCTCAGAGCTCTCCTCACTGAGTTTTGCAATATGTAACTTCAGCTCTCCACCCCAGTTTTCTGACAGCTCAGACAAGCTTTATAAATCCTGGACTTTGAATGAATGTAAAGAAGAGAAGACTAAAGATAAAATGACACAACTTATGTAGAAGGATTTGTTTCATCTCTGGTATCACCTGAGGCCAGTCACTTCACTAGGTATAGGTAAGTGTTTCCAACCACTTTAAATTAGATGGCAAGAGTTATGTTACCGGTTAAGTGTTCCAGTAGGGGAAGGTAAAGTGGTAATGGGTACTTTAGTACATAAGCTGCTTTATTAGTTAGACAAGAATGAGTTTCTAGAGTATGCACATAAATTCTCAGAGCCAGAAGCATAAAGCTAAAAACTACGATTGCCAAAATCATGGCAATACTAACACGTGTACAGTGGACCTGAACTCAAAAAGTAAAGATTTGCTATGTGTTAGGGGGCATCTAGAAGTGTTAATTGTGTCTAGGCACCACAATAAAATGTGCTTTTTTGTGTTGAATTTCTCCCTTTCTGGTATGGGAATGTGCCAGGTACTCCTGTGTGTGTAGCCTCATAGCTGTATATTTGCAGTGTGAAATCAAAGGCACCAATGCCTCTAACTGCTCAGGAAATTTGGAGTGGAATTTGGTGATTTCTCTGCTGTGCTGCTCACTGTTCTTCTTGCTTGAGGCCCTGACATGAGGAAACAAAGGCCTGCATCAGCCATGTGATTGCCTTCACACAGAGACACAATGGAGAACTAGGCATACAAACCAGTACTGTGGGGAATGATCAGCTCCAGGGAGATCATGTGTAGTACTGGTGACCAGTCCTTTGCCCTCAGCTTGTTTTTTTTTTTTTAAACGCTTCCAGAGTTTAGTTACTCTAAAAATGTAAATATGAGGTGCCCCAGCTAAAGTTCATTTTAGCTTTTCTGTCACTTGTGAATCATAACAACATTTAACATACAGTATTTTGTTTCCACTGTACATTATGAACTGATGTTTTCCTAATATTGAATTTTAATACTTTATAGCTTAACAACACAAACATACCTCTGATAATGGTTTTGTGTCATTGACGATTTCATTGTAGGGTGTATCATTTGAAGTAACAAGAGATGCTAAATGAGGAAAGCCTGGAAGATAAAAGCAATGAAAGCTCTGAAATCATCTTAGTCCACTCCTGTTTGCTGCATTCCTGCCAACTTTAACAAATGTAATAAAGCAATATTAAAAATGTCTTTTAGGTTTCCTTTGTGCTCTGTGCTCTGTAATTATGTGACCTCGCCATTCTTTATATCAAATTATTTTTATCTATGTGTCCCCAAGCAGTTTCATGATCTTTGCCTAGCATTTTTCTTTTTCATAGCTGCAATGTAAGATGCTAGGTTTTTTTTATTTAGAGTAAAATAACTATGAACTTGCTCACGTCTTTTCAGAATTTCAACTTATAGAAAAATGCTAATTTGCATTTATTATGAGCACCATCATAAAAAGATATACAATGAAAACCAATTAACATAAATATTGAAGACCAATTTCCTTTATTCATAGATCTTGCTATTCAGGCTTTTAGTAGTTAGATAGTTAATCATGGAAAAAAGACACATGCCCATTGAGTTTAACTAAATGAAAAAAAAAGCACCTTGATTCTTCTACACACCTATATATGATTAGTTTTTCTAGAGAAAGGCAAAAAGAACTCTTGGAAAATTATGGCCTTAGCGTTCACCATCAGTTTGTATGGGGCTGAGAAAACTAGTAGGCCTCATTCAAATAGCCACACACTGCCAGGAAGCATTTGTGTGGCTCAAATCCCCAGGTGCTAATTTTCATCCATGGTCAGCAGCCTGCACCAGCCCAACCGATGCTGCTCACCTGAGCTGTTACATGAGATTAGGGATAGTTTGCATTCAGGGCCACTCACTTGTCCCTAATTACATGTAATCACTTGAATGTGCAGTTACATGCATACAACTGCGGTATCTGTCAGCCAGTCATTGATTTATGCACGCAAACCCTTGTAAATCCTAATTGTACAAACATGCTGATTCCTGGAGGAAAATGGCCGTCTGCAGCTATGTGAATGAAGCCTAATGATGTCCTTGTTCCTACAGATGATAGATAGCAGGTTAGTAATGGTTGTATATGCATTTACAGGTATATAGAGAGCATTCACAGGTTCCGCTTAGCTCTTTAATAAATCAGCTACTAATGTACAGTCTAGTTTTTTTAGACTGTCTCTGTGACAGTACAAAGAGTCAGTTAACAAATGGATTTAGCTCTGTGGAAGAGAGTCCGCAGGCATAATACTACAATAGTAACGTAAAAACACAGCACATCACATTTGTCATGTTTAACATGGCTAAACTAAGTTAAGTGCAGAACAGATTCTACAGTACTTATAAAATGTTTTAACTATTATTGATATACATCATTTTTATTATTTAAAAATAACATAACTGAAAAATTGTGATTTTGTTTTTGCTTACCAGTTGTAAATATGAGAGGTTCTTCAGAAATTACTGGAGTGGATGTCTCTTCAGTAGATAGCACATCCTTCCTGGATAATAATGTGTAATATCAGTCAAACTAAGAAAATCCTGTAATAACCACACATCTGGTAATAATCTATTTTATGCATAACATTTACATTGCATTTCCTCTCACTGAAATGTGCATACACAAATCATATATCTTATTATTATTATACAGTTTGCACAGCACTTTACAAAATACCCAGAGTACAGTTACAATATAATTCAAGACAAAAGGGTTAGGAGGGTTCTGCTTATGAGAACGCAGTGCAAGTGAAACAAAAGGTAGGTGTGGGAGAGGGTTGTTTGAGAACTCAAATTCCAGTTTTTATGTAGAGGCGGGATAGACTTCCCTGATGAGATGAGTTTTCAATGACTGCCTAAAGGCAGACAGAAGAGGAGACAGCCAAACAGGTTGAAATTGGGGATTCTGGGAGAAAGGAGAGGTCCTAGAGAAACCCTAGACACAAGCATAGGAGAAGGTGACAAGGAAGCTAGAGAGCATTTGGTCTTGGGAGGAGCGATGAGCAGTTTGCATAATACTTTGAGATGAGGTTGGTCATGTAGCTGGGGCAGAGTTGTGCATGACTTTGTATGTGGAAGAAATGAGGGGTATGTGGATGTATAAGCTGGATGTGTCTGGCAGCAGCATTCATTATAGACTGAATAGGGGGTAGACTGTGTAGATGTAGCCCAATAAGGTGGGAGTTGCAATAGTTGAGAGATAACAAGTGGGTAAATTATTAGCTTGGTGACATCACTGGTTAAAATGTGGGCTTATTTTGGAAAATGTTATGGAGTTGAAGGTGGCAAGATTTGGACAGTGATTGGATGTGGGGCTAAATTGAGAGGTCAGAGTCCAGGATTACACCCAGCACCTTGATATGAGACGAGAGAAGAGTATTTGTGCTATTGATCTCCATGCAAAGTCAGGGAAGCGAGCACAAGGGGGAAGACATTTTATGAGCTCATTTTTTAAAGCAAGTTTGGAAGTGTTAGACTTTGTAATTTGAGGTTCATCTCTCACCTGGGCTGAAAATGGCTGTTTTTGTTATCATTTAACATCATTTGATTTTGAACCACAACTGGAGGCTGTCCTTGTTTTAAATTTACCATCAAGTAGAAGAAGTAGAGTTTGTTTACTTTTGGGTGCGATAAAGAGGTGCAAATATTTGATCATTTAAGTTAAAGTACATATTGACTGCAGCTGTTTGTAACAGAACTGGTCTGAAATGACCCTATTTTACTCTAAAAATTCAAATATGTGAGTGAACACTGTGTGATGAGATGTGTGGTTGTTTTAGATATACTAGCATAGAGCAAAAGGCATGGCATTTTCAAGCAAAAATCATGCATGTGTAAAGGACTATAAAAGTCCTAAAAGGTGCAACTTTAACCTGTCAGCATCAGGAGGTTATATTTTGTTTTGGGACTCAAGAGCCCAGGTTGTGTTTAAAAAGCAAAACATTGATCTGATAAAACTTATAATGGCTGCACTAAATGTATGCTCTGTAGAAACAGCCTGCATGTATGCTACCCGTTTTTGCTACACATATAGCCATAAAAAGGACAAAGTACATAGGATATAAATGCAGTATGCTGTTGTATGTCATAGGCCCACTTAATGTCTTATCTAACCTGATGCTGACAGTGGTAGTATTCTTTCACAAAATGTATTTCTGGTTCAATAATTTTTATTGTAAAAAAAGGGGAAGCATAACAATATAGCAACCATTCACCCACACAGGGGGTACAACAAAACAAACATAACTTCCAGACATGGACAAAAGAAAACATATAAGTAGCTCATTTTTATGAATGAGAGACCACTGAGCAACCTGAGGGCACAAGCCACAGGTCCACGCATGTCCTCTAGGCCCGAGGGCCGATGGAGGGGGCCCATGGGTCAGGAGCACTAGACTTGGTGGGAAGAAACACAGGGAGATTGACCTGATGGCATAACTGCAAGTGAACAAAAATTCCATAGGTTCGGGGACATAGGGTCACACAAAAATGAGAAGGGACTGGGGGTGGGCAGGTGTCCTATCTTGGCATCAAAAGGAATGAAGCAGAAGGGACTGAAGAAGGTTGAAGAAGAAGGAGGAGTCCTGAAGATTGGGTGAATTACATAGCTGGCCTTAGGAAAGACACAAACTGTCATTATGCAGGGAGGGAAGAGCATAAGACCACAAAGGCGACCAGACTTTAAGGAATTTATGAATCATGAAGGATGCTAGACATTTTTTCATTGATCTTTACAAAATGTATTTATTCACTTCTTTAGAAAATTGCTCTCTTTGGTGTGAGCCACCGCTGTTACTTGAGAGTATACTGTACATCTGTATCACTAGGAGGTTTACTTCCATTTTCAGTTAGTACATACATATACAGTGTTATGACTGGACAGTGCTATAATAACTAATTCAGGGAGCGTAAAGACATTTCCTCAAGAAAACATATGGACAGCACACTAATGGCAGTGCATAACCTTTAATATTACATTTGGGATTGTTGAAAGTAAACCTGAATTGGCTAAAAAATTAAGTCTCAGGTTCCATAAAAGACATTCCTCTTCCTCCATCACAACTACAAGGCCAACCGATGCTTTGATGTTCATATGCAAGCAACAACTTTCTAATGGTTGGTATTTGCATCTCCCTCGGCATACTGCCTGTTGACAGATTATCCAGACATTGTTTACAAGGATGCTTAAAGGGGTTTCTTAGCAATATTTGGTTACACTTTTCAAACAGCTTAAAGTGGAGCCCCCCCCAGTAAAAAGTAAAAAATTAATGGTCAACAGCAACACATACTGTAGCTGTTGACTTTTAATATTAGGACACTTACCTGTCCTGGAATCCAGCGATGTCGGCACCCCAGCTGAAAACAGGTACCCGCTCACCCCCGAAAGATGCCAAATGTGGCATCGGAGGGGGGGGGCAGATAAGCGAAGTTTGCACTTTTGGGTGCAACTCTGCTTTAAGTTTCAGGGCAAGAGTGTTCATTAAATGAAATAGTTTTGTCCCCATCAGATTTCAACAAAACTTTGCTTTCCCTTGCATGCATCAGTTTCTGCAGTCCCATTGATTTTCAATGCTTCCCCTGGCAGCCCCCTTACTGCTCTGGGAGCACATTGAAAAGCTGGTTGGAAAACCACTTGGAAGTCAAAGGGGGTAAAGACAATGTATGAAAGTTTTTTTAAACATTTCTTTCTTTTTTATGGTCTGGAATCAATATAAAATGTAAACAAATATTTTTTTAGTCGGGTAAAGATGAAATATCAGATTTGATAATGGCTTGTCTTCTTTCCATCCAAAAAAATGAAACCCTAATCTCCTTTTTACATGGTCGGATAGTTCAGCTTTCAGCTATGCTGATAGAAGCCCCTCATCTTTTATACATAGCTCACTTTAAGATTTTAATACAACAAAAGTAGCCTCAAAACAAGCCTCATTTGCTGTATTGTCTCTTTACCTAACCCATATTAAAAGGTAGTTCTACAAAGAGTATGAAACAGATATAAAACAACTATTTACCAACCTATAAACTTTCAAAATAACAAGAACAAAACCAGAAAAAAGTTTATATATGTATATATATATATATATATATATATATATATATATACACACACACACACACACACACACACACTGAGCTATTTTTACCATGAGCTGAACTCAAAGATCTACAACTTTTTCTATGTACACAAAAGGCGTATTTCTCTCTAATATTGTTCACAAATTTGTCTAAATCTGTGTTAGTGAGCAGTTCTCCTTTGCCGAGATAATCCATAGACCTCACAGGTGTGGCATATCAAGATACTGATTAGACAGCATGATTATTGCACAGGTGTGCCTTAGGCTGGCCACAATAAAAGGCCACTCTAAAATGTGCAGTTTTACTGTATTGGGGGGTCCGGGGGGGGGGTCCAAAAACCAGTCAGTATGTGGTGTGACCACCATTTGCCTCATGCAGTGCAGCACATCGAATGTGAGCATTTGTCCAATCAAGTCGGTTATGATGATGAAGTCAGATTGAGACCCTGATGAGGATGACAAGCATGCAGATGAGCTTCCCTGACATGGTTTCTGACAGTTTGTGCAGAAATCCTTTGGTTATGCAAACTGATTGTTGCAGCAGCTGTCCAGGTGGCTGGTCTCAGTCGATCTTGGAGGTGAAGATGCTGGATGTGGAGGTCTTTTGCTGGTGTGGTTACACGTGATCTGCAGTTGTGAGGCCGGTTGGATGTACTGCCAAATTCTCTGAAATGCCTTTGGAGACTGCTTATGGTAGAGAAATGAACATCCAATTCAAGTGTAACAGCTCTGGTGGACATTCCTGCAGTCAATTGCACGCTCCCTCAATTCTTGCGTCATCTGTGGCATTGTACTATGCGATAAAACTGCACATTTTAGAATGGCCTTTAATTGTGGCCAGCCTAAGGCATCCCTGTACAATAATCATGCTGTCTAATCAGCATCTTGATATGTCACACCTGTTAGGTGGATGGATTATCTCAGCAAAGGAGAAGTGCTCACTAACACAGATTAAGGCTGGGTTCACACTTGTCCGACAAACGGACCGACAATGTGAGCACAAGTCGCATGACGTCGTCAAATCAAATGTCTCCCTATGAGAGCCGTCCTAACTGGTCCGACACAAGTCGGTCTGACTTTGAAAAAGGTTCCTGTACTACTTTGGTCTGACTTTGGTCCTACTCCAGCCCATTGAATATCATTGAAGTAGGATCAAAGTCGGATCCTTGTTCTAACCATCCGACTTGGTGATTACAGCAGCAGTAAAAGGAATTTATCGCACACTGGGATTGTTTTGATTGGTCAAAGGACAAGCCACTATCTCAAAGTCCGAGCAAAATCTTATCTTGTTCATTCAAGTCGGATGGAAGTAGGACTGAAGTAGGACCGATGTTGCAGGGCAAAGTAGGATCAAAAGTCTGACCGTTTTTGTGTCGGATATCGTGAACTCAGCCTTAGACAGATTTGTGAACAATATTTGGGTAAGTGGTTAAAAGGGAGAAACAGACAGGAAAAATATGACATATTGCCACCTCGGCTCTCACAGCTGTTTACCCCCTATGGACCAGACCGTGTTTTCACATTTCTGCTGTGTGTCTGTTCATGAGTCTATAACTTTGAAATTACTTTTGATAAATAATTGATACATACATCAACTATAAGGGGGCATGGCTTTTTCCCCTTAAAATTGCGTTTTAAGGGGAAAAAGCATAAATCTGAAAAAAATGCATTTTTTCAAGTTTGATCAGTAGTATTTTGAACACAAGTACCATTAATGTGAGGAAAACATATACATTTTTATTCTGCTGCTTGTCCTATTTACTCCAACATTACAATTACATTTTTGGTACAAAGCATGTTAAAGTTATTTACAAAAGAAATAACGTTTTTTTGCATACATTTCATTTTTATCATAATGAATCAGTAATTTAAAGTTCTTACTGATTTAAAATAAAACAGATATACCCTAAACCATTTATTTTTCACAGTAAATCCTTAAAGATAACAATGTATATAAGTGCTCTTTAAAAAATGTTTCCAGCAAATAATTTAAAATAGAGACATGGAACAGGAGATGAAAGTGTTAAATAGTGATTATACAGGTTGAAATGAAAGGGTTAAGTAGTAAAAAAATGCATGTCCCGGTTAATTAAGAGTTAACTCCTTGTGCACACAATAAAAACTTTCCTCTCTCAGCTGCAGCTCTCTCACTGCAAATCTACCTGATGGGGAATGCAGGAAATAAGATAGCTACTATGTTACTTGTTTGTTTTGTTTTAGCTTAAGTGCTGGTTCACACTAGTGTGATGACAGACATCGCATGTGATTCGCTGCGCATTGCTGTTCACATCACATGCAATGTCTGTGTGATGCGAATTCAGTCATACAGATAATATGGCTGAAACCGCATCACATTCGGACCAAACTCGCACAGGACCCTTTTTTGCGTCAAACCAAAATCGGATTGCATGGGTGTTCACACTTATGCGGTCTGATTCATGTCCGAACTGTCAGTTCGCAGTGCAATATGTGAGCTGAAATGGGGGTGTAGTTAACATTGTATTGACACTTCCCTCAGTTTGCATATGGCGGTGTCAACTGCCATGCGAGTCGGATGCGATGCGGGAACCCACAGTGGATTCTCAGGGGTTCTCGCATCGCACCAGTGTGAACCAGGTCTAAAATGTTACATTGAATTCTCACGGAGATTGTCTGTCAGTGCAGAAGGCTTAAGACTAAGTACTAGATATAGGAATTCATGGGCTGTGCACCCTAACAGATGGGAACAGCCAGTTTAGGCTGCAATAGCCTGGAATGCGTTAAGCTTGCTGTAGACGGTTTGAACCAAGATTTGAACCGAGATTTGAACTGGTCGAGATTCGAACCATGTATCAATTGATCAACTTGGATACAACCAGCCTGTCAGATTTTTCATGTGTTTTTTGCCAGGGCTATAGCCTATAGCAATAATCACTGTGTATTCTTCTGTCCGGGTCGGCTCTCCCCACCCTCCGCCGGGAGAACACAATAGCTACATGGAAGGGATTCCCCTATCAACATTGAAGGGTTGCAGGAAAGATAATCGCACCATTTATGGCCGGCTTTAGCCATTATAAAAGACTGCTTTAAAGCTTTGCAACCTTTTACTACATAAGGCTTCATGTGTTTGTGACCAGCATAAAAAACTATCTTTTACTTTAAGAGACAGCTAATTTATTAAATTAATTTACTATACTTTTATTGTAACTTAACTACAATTCAATACTGACATTTATTGGATAATCATTAAATTAAAGCTATAGTTTATGCAAGTGGTGTAAAAATAGTATGTTTATATCTATTCCACAGCTCCAATGGAAATGCATCAAATCAGTCTGATATCCTGATATATGCTGCTATAATGAAATTACCAAGCTTTACAAATTACATCACTCTCTAAATGCCATTTTGCTCAAACTCCATTGTGCTATTTGTTATAGATACTTACTTTTCAGTGATTTTCTTTTCTTTTATTCTCTATTAAAGATAGAAATACTTTTGTTATAATTCGTTATTTTTTAATGCTTACAACATAAAATGTTAGCAGAGCATGTGAATATGTGAATGTTATCTTGTTATTCATTTAAATGGATTTTGAAACGATTGAGTTTTGGCTGTTTATAATATGCAAATGCATTACAATATTATTGCTGATTAGAAACACCTGTTAGAGGCATACACATTGTCATAAGACTAATGTAGCAGTGCAGTAAAATATTATTAGAAAGCTATAAAATGGTCAGCATTTTTCTGCTGGGATTCAAGAACTTGCCTTGTTTGCATGTGAGCACCATTATGCAGGATCATACATAAGTTTGATTACCTTTTGTTCAGCAAAAAAATGTCTTATATAAATAGTATGTGACTGATAAAAAAAGAGAGCTATGCATTTTATTAGTAAAATAAGTCACTGTGCTACTGTATTTTTTGAAGGCTATCTACATCCATAATTGCCATAGTTTTCTTGCTTACTGGCAAACAAAATCATAAACGTTTCATATTTTTCACTAATATGGCCTTGTAGGACCAGACAGAAGCAGAGATCTGTTGAATAAAGCTCACTTTGGAGAAATGTGAATCAGTTGTTGGCTCAAATCGCCAGTGTCTACACAAATCTGAAATATCCATAAATATATTATACATTAATTATACGTATTTAATTGAAAGCAATTGAAATATCAGTTCTGTTTATTTCTTGTTAAAAATATGTGACTGCTAAAGTGTGTCGCTCTCTTTATGAGTGTATATATATTTTCAACTAATTAAAAAGCAACTAAATGAAAAATACATGTTATACATAAGAGCTTTAGTAATAACACTCATATATAAATAAGTAATAGTGGAATATTCCTCATTGAAACTGAAGCGGATTGATATTTTTCAACAACTTGCTGTCCATTATTAGCATAAAAAAGTATGGGGCCTGTACCTTTTAAGTCACCCTTAGAACTGGATAATATAAAACAGTGTATACATTATTCATTAGCCAAAAAATGCCAAGTTATAAATAAAAATGGTATATTACTTGAACTATTGTATCCTGTCACCAACCTAAGAAAATACAGGTAAAAGTTAAAAATGAAGTTCATCTTTTGTAATGTGTTACA
Organism: Glandirana rugosa; assembly: GCA_018402905.1. NCBI lineage: Eukaryota > Metazoa > Chordata > Amphibia > Anura > Ranidae > Glandirana > Glandirana rugosa. Next base: position 633,294 of record BLSH010135754.1, read on the forward strand.
CCCGTATTTAAGGTGTAACATTTAAAATGCTACTGTGCATCAGCCAACCCTCCCCCCCCCCAAAAAATATCCCCCACGACAGTAGGCAGGGGTTCCTCTCCCTGCACTCACTATCACATGTTAAAAATAGCAAGGCTGTGCCATTCCTTAAGAGCAATCATTGAATAAATAAACTACACTGAGCAAAATTATAAACGCAACACCTCTATTTATCATGAGCTGAACTCAAAGATCTATGACTTTTTCAATGTACCCTCAAATATTGTTCACAAATCTGTCTAAGTCTGTGCTAGTGAGCACTATTCCTTTGCCGAGATAATCCATCCACCTCACAGGTGTGGCATATCAAGTTGCTGATTAGACAGCGTGATTATTGCACAGTAGAGTTGAGCGAACCCAGACTGTAAAGTTCGGGTCCGTACCGAACTTTGGGGTGTCCGGGACCCGGACCCGGACTTTTCAAAAAAAGTCCGGGTTCGGGTCCGGTGTTACTTCTACTAGAGGTAAAAACGTAAAAATACAAAAATAAAAAAATTTTTATAAATTTCAATAAAGGGACAGGGGTAAAGAAACATCCCGTGAACAGGGTGGGAATGGGTGTAAAAGGAAGGAAAACGTCTGGAGATCCTGGAAGGACCCGAAAAAATGTCGTAAAAATTCTAAAAAGTAATTTTAATGGTCTTGTGGCCTGGGCTTGGGCCTGAAAAAAACTTTTCAGGCCCAGGCCCAGGGCCTGTGGGGTTTCAAGCCATGCCTGGGCTTGAAATGTCAGACCCAAGCGAGTTG
>BLSH010135754.1:639866-664430 GCA_018402905.1 Glandirana rugosa
GTCCACTCCATTTAACGTCGGTTATAGTGTCCACCCCATTTAACGTCGGTCATAGTGTCCAACCCCATTTAACGTCGGTCATAGTGTCCACCCCCACCTGTGATACTGGCTGCAATTTACCCCAACCTGTGATACTGGCTGCAATTTACCCCACCTGTGATATTGGCTGCAATTTACCTCACCTGTGATATTGGCTGCAATTTACCCCCACCTGTGATATTGGCTGCAATTTACCCCACCTGTGATATTGGCTGCAATTTACCCCCACCTGTGATACTGGCTGAAATGTACCCCACCTGTGATATTGGCTGCAATTTACCCCCACCTGTGATATTGGCTGCAATTTACCCCACCTGTGATACTGGCTGCAATTTACCCCCACCTGTGCTATTGGTTGCAATTTACCCATACCTGTGTTATTGGCTGCAATTTACCCATACCTGTGTTATTGGCTGCAATTTACCCCAACTGTGATACTGGCAGCTATATACCCCTACCTGTGATGCTGGGGCTCTATACTGTGTCATGTGATACAGGCTGCAATATACCCCACCTGTGATACTGGGGCTCTATAATGTGTCCTGTGATACTGGCTGCTAAATACCCCACCTGTCATGCTGAGCTGTATACTGTGTCCTGTGATGCTGAGCTGTATATGCTGAGCTGTGTACTCCTGACACAATATGTGGAATACAGGGGACGCAATGGGTGGATTCTATACGGGGTGTGGCTTATTAGAAGTAGGAGGGGTCACAAAGGGAGAGCGTGGCCTGGCGCCCCCCATCCTAAAACTTCACCAGCCACCACTGGTTGGGTTTATAATGTTGCTCAGTGTACAAGTCCCATCTTCCACCTCTGCAGATGGTTTGTAGTTCTCAATGAACTATGAAAGTGCTGATGAGCGCCCTCGTAGTTCATTGACTCTTCCTGCACATCAGTAACTGCCTGTTTGTATGAGTGGTACAGCCAGACAGCTACACTGAGTGTCTGCAGGAGCCTGACATTGCATCCGCAATCCAATGCCTATTTTCAGTGCATTTATTTTCCATAATTTTTCCTTTTTTTATTCACTTGAAATGTTACATTGAACTTGCAAGAAAAATTCCCTCCCTCCACGCACATCACAGCCATTTCCTCTGGAATTGTCTAATTACTTTAAGTGCTGGCCAAGCTCCTCCACCTCTCCCTTTACCTTCCTATCGAAACTTTTATGAAGTTGTCAGAGGAGGAGTGAGGAGGAATACTATACAGTGACAGATTTTGAGTTTTCTGAGGCTGTTAACATCATGTGATATATATTACAATCTTATAGGAAGATTTTTTCTTGAAATAAATGGCCTGGAAACAGGGTTTCTTTAGGTTTCTTTAGACATCAGATTTTTATCTGTCTGTGTTCAGGGAGACCAGTGTTTAATGCTTCTCATACATAACCAAAATTATGTTATGTGGGCATTAGCAATATTTGCATCTGACAGCACAAACTGGCTATATCTTTTTTCTGAATGTACCCACAGTGTGTTGTGTTTGGGATGCATTATTGAATATAGCAAAGCTAGTGTGGTTTGACATACTGTATATGATTTTGCTGCCTATATGTAAACATACTTAATCAAAAATGTTTTTAAATACATTTGGTAATAGTATGAAAGGAACCCCTATCAATTGCTTCGATCAGCTTCCCCATTTATAACATCTTTCCTTACTTCCTGTCTATTGAACAGGTGCCAGACAGAACAGAAAAAAAGGAAAAATCCTGGTTCCTATTTAATTAAAATACATCAAACAGAATAGGAAGTGAGTGTAAGTCACCCCACCTGGGACAGAAACAGCATTGAAAACTATAAATTACTATAAAATATGCTATAAAACTGTTAGGGACATTTCCAGTCACTTCCTATCCAGGTTACACATATTCCACTGAATAGGAGGGGTTGAAAAATCTTCTTTATGGGGTCACAGACAGCAATTACAACTTGGCAGAAAAATCTCAGTGAGGACATGGAGACAACCTGGCATACATTATATCACTCTCCACTCTTTTCCAATCTAAATAAATGTTTTGGCTGAAGTTCTGCTCTTGGGTATTTTTGAGAAGCATAGCAGTCACAAAGAAAACATTTTTTTCACAGAATATTTATATTTTTGCTAAACATGAAGACTAATTGCCCCTTTTTAAGAGACCTACATACAGTATCTCACAAAAGTGAGTACACCCTCGCATTTTTGTAAATATTTTATTAAATCTTTTCACGTGACAACACAGAAGAAATTACACTTTGCTACAATGTAAAGTAGTGAGTGTACAGCTTGAATAACAGTGTAAACTTGCTGTCTCCTCAAAATAACTTAACACACAGCCATTTATGTCTAAACCACTGGAAATAAAAGTGAGTACACCCCTAAGTGAAAATGTCTAAATTGGGCCCATAGTGCAATATTTTGTGTGGCCACCATTATTTTCCAACACAGCCTTAACCCTCTTGGGCATGGAGTTCACCAGAGCTTCACAGGTTGCCCACTTGAGTCCTCTTCCACTCCTCCATGACAAAGCTGGTGGATGTTAGAGGCCTTGCACTCCTCCACCTTCCATTTGAGGATTCCCCACAGATGCATAATAGGGTTTAGGTCTGGAGACATGCTTTGCCTGTCCATCACCTTTACTCTCTGCTTTTTTAGCAAGGCAGTGGTCATCTTGGAGGTGTGTTTGGGGTCGTTATCATGTTGGAATACTGCCCTGCAGCCCATTCTCCGAAGGGAGGGGATCATGCTCTGCTTCAGTATGTCACAGTAAATGTTGACATTCATGGTTCCCTCAATGAACTGTAGCTCCCCAGTGCCGGCAGCACTCATGCAGCCCCATACCATCACACTCCCACCACCATGCTTGACTGTAGGCAAGACACACTTGTCTTTGCACTCCTCACCTGGTTGCCCCCACACATGCTTGACACAATCTACACCAAGTTTATCTTAGTCTCATCAGACCACAGGACATGTTTCCAGTAATCCATGTCCTTAGTCTGATTGTTTTCAGCAAACTGTTTGCAGGCTTTCTTGTGCATCACCTTTACAAGAGACTTCCTTCTGGAATGACAGCCATGCAGACTAATTTGATGCAGCGCCCCCTTCAACATCTGGCAGCACTCATACGTCTTTTTCCCAAAGACAACCATCTGAATATGACACTCAGAACGTGCACTCAACTCCTTTGGTCAACCATGGCAAGGTCTGTTCTGAGTGGAACCTGTCCTGTTAAACCGTTGCATGGTATTGGCCATTGTGATGCAGCTCAGTTTCAGGGTTTTGGCAATCTTCTTATAACCTAGGCCATCTTTATGTAGAGCAACAATTCTTTTTTTCAGATCCTCAGAGAGTTCTTTGCCATGAGGTGCCATGTTGAACTTCCAGTGATCAGTGCTCCCCATTCACACCTGAGACCTTGTAACACTAACAAGTCACATGACAACATGGAGGGAAAATGGATAATTGGGCCCAATTTGGACATTTTCACTTAGGGGTGTACTCATTTTTGTTGACAGCTGTTTAGACATTGATGGCTCTGTGTTGAGTTATTTTGAGGGGACAGCAAATTTACACTGTTATTCAAGCTGTCCACTTACTTATACTACTTTACATTGTAGCAAAATGTAATTTCTTCAGTGTTGTCACATAAAAAGATATAATAAAAAATTTACAAAAATGTGAGGGGTGTACTCACTTTTGTGAGATACTGTATATTAAATAGCACTAAATAAAAATGCAAACTAGTCATGATATATTTGTGCATACCTCATTATAGATCAAATATGTATAACAATGGCAAAATTACAATATAGTTCTAATATTTGAATCATTAAAAATGTAGATAAAGCTTCAGATAGTTCCTTATTGGGTTTAGCAATTCTCACCTGCTGAACAATATCCAAATGTTCTTGAGAGCTACTGAAATTTTTCCCAATTTCAAATATACAAAATGTTTCCTGTTGACATGCATCGACCCAGTTCTGGTATTCTGTGGTCTGAGGTATTCGATCCATAAAGATTCGGAATGCTTCCCATACTGCTTCTTGACAGACTGTAATTGGAAAATATATTTATTACAAAGAGAGAATTTTACATTTCGTTAGATTGTGCCATTACTGAAAATGCAGGCATTGTCAATGTTAATTTTATATTGTATTTTAATCATTCATTTGCAATACATTTATGCTGCTAATTTTGTAGTTTTACAATTTATAAACCTTTTTCTAAAGTACTTGTTTGGCCACGTGTTGTGATTTAATGCATTGTTTATTGCTAGCATTTTGAAACAGCTTGTCGTATAATCTGAAATGTAGAAGTAGAATGTGAGTTTGTTATTATAAATTAGATACAAATACATAATGCGTCTGGAAACATGAAAGCTCTAACCTACAAAAAAACATTGTTTAATTCTGTGTAAAACTGAATTAGCCAAATAAATTTCCAGCATTCTCGAATGAGTCCTATGTCACTGGTAGAATAAAATTCATTGAACAGGGAAAGCATGGGAAACATCAATGCAGCCCAAAGTAACTGAATCCATGTTTTAAATGACATAAATCTGTTAGCCAAGAGAGACCTATTAAAATGGCGATGCATAGACTTTTAAAGTTTACAACTGTCAGAAATAGTAAAATACACTTGCGTTTGGTTGATGTTGCCACTCTAAAAATAGGTCATAGATTTTACTGCTAAAAATAATCATCCTACAATGGGCTTTCAACCTACCCTGCTCCAAATTCTACCCTCTATTTTTATTTTATTGTATTTTCTGTAACTTAGTACATTTGATTTATTTATGCAGTATATTGCCATGGATGAATAACTAAATCAAAATGAATAAATGTTTTAGTAGCATGTGGTTTTGTCATGGACATCATTTATCTCAAACTTAAATACAGAGACTTGTGTCTCATGTTGCTGGTATACCTATGTGACTTCTGATGCAGCATAACTAACACTTTTAGCTAATCAGAGCTGAAGCATCCATGCATACCATCATGCAATCCAGCAGTGAATTGGTTGTGCTGCATTGAAGAGAGAAAATAGTTGCAGACATGCCGCCCGGAACATTCTAGGACTCAACCATAATCTGAATTATTTGACAGCTTAAAATCAATATGCCATAGAGTTACTTTTTTTAATTGGAGCCTTTAGCTCACAATCATGGGGAATAACAAATGAATGTTATGAATCCCAGCTCTTCAGTATGAGTGGATCCTGGATGTTTTCTTACTGGATCCCTAGTTAGAATTATGGCAGACCTTTTGGAATCCATGTAGTTGGTTAAGAGATTGGAGAATGAAAAACATGAATTTATTTTTGATGTTATTATATGAATACATTTTCTCTAGTGCTAGATGCTTAGGGTAAAGTACAGATGATGATTAAGGCTGTTCTACAGGACCCCATTTTCATTTATATGTCCTTCTTCTCTATTCTCAGATCATTGTTACTTTAATAAAGGTCCTTTACGCTTCTATACATTGATAACTTGGAGTTCATACAGCACGTGAAGATAAACTTTCAATATAATCATTGCATTTTTTATTTCTGCTAAGTTGCATAAAAAAGCTAAGCTCCAGGAATACAACTAACTGCACAATGATTTGCTTTTGACCTGCCTTGTGATACGAACATTGCTGCCATAAAACATAGCCAGTTCCTGAGCTTCTCTGCAAAGTACACTCAGCTAAGCAAACCATTATCTTTACAAATATACAAACTAAATATGTGCATATAACTATGTAATTGAAAATATGTTTATATTTATATGTGGTGTTGTTTAGGGTGTCCTGTTTAATATTTCATGTTTTACAAGCAATAGGTCCCTCTTACTCAGGCTGCTGGGTCCAGATAATGTCCAGATAATGTCTAACTGACAGTTTGAATCATTGCCAACCACCTAGGTGGTTTACTGGCCAATTGGCTGGTGGTCTAAGTCTGGTATCCCATACAAAATTTCAATGTCTCACTTCATGTTGCCATTTTTAAAGGTTATGTCCCAGCACACAGCTAGTTCAGTGCTACTAGGCCAGTTGCCTAACAACCAGGGATGTGGGAAAAAGGAGAAGCACTGGGATTGTTTTGTTTTGTGCTTTTGGACTGAACACAAATATGCATTATATAAAACTTCCAAGCTGACTAGAGTTAGCAGGACATGTTGCATAGTTACATAGTTAGTCAGGCTGAAAAAAAGACACCACCTAGTTCAACCAAAAAAAAGAAAAGAAAAAATATATATAACCATACAATCCCATATACACAATCCTTCATCCACAGTTGATCCAGAGGAAGGCAAAAAACCCCAGCAAAGCATGATCCAATTTGTTATAGCGGGGAAAGAAATTCCTTCATGATACCCCGAGAGGCAATCCGATTTTTCCTGGATCAACTTTACCTATATGTAATGTTAGTAGCCAGTTATGTTATGTATATTAAGGAAATAATCCAGGCCTTATTTAAAGCAATCTACTGTGCTGACCAGAACCACCTCTAAAGGGAGTCTATTCCACAGTTTCACAGCTCTAACTGTGAAGAAACCTTTCCGTATTTGTAGATGAAATCTTTTTTCCTCTAGATGTAAGGAGTTTTGTTGATGGGTTTAAAATCCAGCAACTGCTAATCACTTAGCCCCAGCTGAAAATATGCAAATGTTGGACCCTCCCCTCTCCCTTGGCTCTTTGAAATACCATCTCTCCTTTGGTTTTTACTTTTTAGGGTAACTCCTTGGGGTCACTCCTCCAGTGTGTACTTATTATAAAAATGTAACTACTGAACCACTGTATCCGACAAGAACATTTCCATGACACACAATGGGTATCAAGCATGTCATAACATTCCCTCTACACATGACTTGATATTATCAAGGACAGAGATGAAAAGCTGTGTTGGGTGGAGTGTTACAATGTGTGGTTTGAGATCCAGTCATGCTGCATGTGAGTTACTAATAATTTATCCTTTTAGTATTTTCTTTAAATGAAGGATAATTTGCAACTTCAATATTCTTCTCGTTCATCCTTTTTGCTAAACAAATACACTGCTTAACTGTTTGAATAAAATCTGGCTTTTCTGTGGTAGTTTTATCCAGGAAGCTGCACGTGTCTGGTTTTAAAATTAACTCATATGACCTTCTTTAGCTAAGAGTTCCATTACATCAGTTGAGAGATTTTATCTACCATTTTGTAAAAGCTTGCAAGTACAGTTTCTGGGAACAAACATTGAAGTTGCCCTACTGGGAATTCTTTTTGTATGTACAAGATTTTGGGATAGAACAATGTAAATATAATGAATAATTTAAGCAAAATGCAAAGAGTGCATGGGGAGATTTGCTAAAACTGGAGTACTCAGAATCTGGTGCAGCTGTGCATGGTCGCCAATCAGCTTCTAACTTCAGCTTGTTCAATTAAGCTTTGACACTAAAACCTAGAATTGGTTTCCATGCAGAGCTACACCAGATTTTACATGCTCCAGTTTGAGTACATCTCCCCCTACGTATCAAGTATTAGATATGGTATAAAGTTATTCCCGGTCCATGAATCATCTAGCTAAGCAGGCAGTTTATTCAATTGTATATTTGCTTATCATTGGCCAAATATTAAGAAAATAAAATTTTAGGAAAGTATTTTTAGTGAGAAATTTATAAGAGGGCCAGATCAAAGAGGGCTTTATAGGTCAGAGTAAAATTTTGAGTTAAAAGTTTGAAGCTGAAGTTTGGAAGTCAGTGGAAGTATCAAAGAGGAGCAATGCCTTACAAGTGAGACTAGACTTTTGGAGGTCTAAGTGGGGATGTTACAAAGGTCAAACTATGAGAGCATTCAATAGCAATTCAGCATAGATATCAGACATGTTTAGACAACAGAAAATATTTAGTGAGTGAACCTGAGGTTTGAATGTGTATGTGGAATCAAATAGAATGCCAAATGAGTCATCATCGGGGAGCCAGGGTTATTGAGGTGTTATCAATAGTAATTTGTATTTCAGTCAGGGTGTTAGATTATGATGGTGGTAAAATTACAAGTTCAGGCTGATCCATGTTAAGTTTAAAGAGGGGGGCATGCATGAGAAAAAGGATTGAAGATTGACAGTCAGAGACACAGCAGAGTAGGAAAGTAAAGCCAGCTGTCAGATATATTTTTCTAAAAGTGATGTTTAAATCCAAATGAGTTAATCAGCTGGACGAAAACATGGGTATAAAAGGAAAAAGGTGCGATGGCTAAAAGCAGTGTCTTGTGGTCAACAACAGGCAGTTCTGTGGGGTATTTGTGATATAAGACCTGCACTGTGCTCACTTTTCATAATGTGGGTGATTCGATTTAGCATGAGTTGGGTGTGGCAATTGGTGTACTTGTTAAAAAACCCTAGAATTCTCAAAAGAGAACAGATGTCAGGTTCAATCAGTGGTTCTCAACTCCGGTCCTCAGGACCCACTAACAGGCCAGGTTTGCAGGATAACTTAAATACATCACAGGTGATATCATTTACTGCTCAGTGATTGCAGTATTCTAGTCTGCATCTCCCCAAGGTAATACTTAAAATCTAGCCTGTTGGTGGGTCCTGAGGACCGGAGTTGAGAAGCACTGGGTTAAATGCACAATCCTGCTTAGATGGCGAATATTGTTTATTTAGCTACTACTTTGGAATTGGATAAAGTAGAAATGCTGAGATCAGTTTCTAGTTTCTAATGTTTAAAAGTCCCTGCTGACGTTAAATTTTATCAGTTTTATCACAAATCAAAACATGTACTTTCAGCTGAATTTTTATAGGGCATGTATCTGCTTACTCTCTCATTCTGTAAATCCAAACAATATTTAGTTACCTGAGCAGTATTTACAGTACTTGGCAGGCAAGATAGATTTGAGAATGTCCCCATGCTGTCTTTCAGTATTTTCTTTTGACTAGGTTTTTTTTTTTTTTAACATATGCAAAAAACTATTGCCTGAGCTGATTTACAGCTTATGTTGGAATTATAAAAAAGCATGTTTAAATGACTTTTTAAAATCTTTAATTTCTTACCTTTATCTTTTCAACAATTCCAGACTTAGGTGTCCGTTTATGAAACTGTGATCAGCGGTGATCCCAAGGATCACCGCTGATCACAGTTCATTTTCGGTTTATGAAGCTGAGATAATGGGGACACGTTCTCCGCCGATTATCTCTGCACATGGAGAACTATGATTGACTGACACAGGAACGGCCAGTTTATGAAGCTGCGATCTCCGCACTTCACTGGTGATCTGGGTCAGAATTCACCCTCCCCGATTCACCAGCTCAGAGGTGGTGAACCGGGGGAGTGAAGAGGGAATCCCGGGGAAGGAGGAAGATTACTGACTTCCTCCTGCCTCGTTCAGACCCCCCAACACATTAGCCATGTCCCCCTGCCCTGTATATGTGTAGATATGTACATACATGTATATGATGTGTGTGTATATATATACGTATATATAATGTATGTGTGTATATGTGCATATATAATGTGTGTATGTGTTTATGTATGTAGGGGGACTAATTATTTTATTAATGATTTGGGCGGTCTCCTCCTAGAATGTCCATTATTGAGCAGTGATAATTTATCACTGCTTAATAAACCGACATCTCTGAGTTTCTGTGAATTTCTGGTGCCGTAATCTTGTTAGATCTCACGAGATTCCAGTATCAGGGGGCGTTCTCTGCTGTTTGAACCGTTTGTAGATCGCTTCACTTCGCTAGAGGTGAAGCAATCTACACGGCTTCATAAACTGGCACACAGAGGAGAACAATCTCCACTGTGAATGCCGGAGAACGAAGCAGTCAATTTTTTCCACTGCTTCATAAACGGACACCAAAATTGCCTATGTGTGGTGTTTACAATTAAAGAATATGAATGCACAGCAAAATATATAGGAAGAAGATAATTTTATGATATATTAACCACTTGCCGACCAGCAGTTATACTGCAGCAGGTCGGTTCTATTGCGCGACTCGCTATAGCTGTACGTTGCTTCGTGCAATAGATACAGTGGGCAGCTCATGCACGTGGCCAGTGGCCGCGATGTCCACCGGCCACCCGAGATCGCTCCACAGAGAGCCAGAATGGGGAACTGTCAATGCAAACAAACAGATCCCAATTCTGTCAGGGGAGTAGAGAGAGAACGTCTGTTCCTAGTGATCAGAAACAGCAATCTCTCTCTACTACCTATCAGTCCACTCCCCCCCCACAGTTAGAAACACCTCCCAGAGAACAAATTTAACCCCTTGATTGCTCCCTAGTGTTAACCCCTTCCCTGCCAGTGTCATTTATACAGTAATCAGTGCATTTCTATAGCATTGATTGCTGTATAAATGTCGCAGTCACGCTAAAAATTGCTGATCACCACCATTACTAGTAAAAAAAAAATCAATAAAAAAGCCATAAATCTATTCCCCATATTGTAGACACTATAACTTTTGTGAAACATACACTTATTGCATTTTTTTTTACCAAAAATATGTAGAATAATACATAATGGCTTAAACTGATGAAGAAATTTCTTTTTTTACTACTTGCAAAAATAAAAAATATTGTTTTTTTTTTCAAAATCGTCTGTCTTTTTTTGTTTATAGCACAAAAAATACAAACTGCAGAGGTGATAAAATACCACCAAAAGAAAGCTCTATTTGTGGGAGAAAAATGACATACATTTTGTTTGGGTACAACATCGCACATCTGTGCAATTGTCAGTTAAAGCGATGCAGTGCCGTATCTCAAAAAACGGCCTGGTCATTAAGGGGGTAAGCATTGTACACGCTCAAATATTTTCATTGTCTTAACTAGGTATTGGTGTAGTTATATTCCCTGTGTTGTCTGTTTGCCTTACCTTGTGATGATGGGCTCACATGTTTTGGCTGCAGTATGTAGTGTCATGGCTCGATTCCCTTATGTCCATGTATTGCTTCAGTCCCTATGCACCAAAGGGGACAGAGTAATTTCTAGTTCTAGGTCACAGCATCCAGAGCCTCAGTGTTGCATGGAAGTACTAATGAGAAATAACACTGCATGGGTGAGCTCCCTGTATATCTGTGAATGCTTTGCTTGCTAGTGTTTGTGTCAGATCTAATCACTGTGTAGCTCTCACCTGCACCAACATTAGACTGAGAAACCCAGATATTGTGGGATATGTAATTTTGTCACAAGAGGGGTCGGGTTTTATACTACAGACAGAGATCATGCATTAACCTGTGCAGTGCCATACCACATGCCTCATGTTTGAACACAAACAGACACTTCTGACACAGGTATCTGAAGATTTACTCTACTATAGGCTGTGCACATGGGGAAATAAATAACACCATGAAGCTACATGATTAATGCACATCTTATGCAAGGTGCAGTCAGGAATGTTTACCTTGTCTTTAACCACTTGCCATCTTACCCACAGTGATTTTACTGTTGGCTGGCGGCACAGCCAGGCACAATCAGGTATGTGTAATGTATGTCACTGGCTGATGGATGCTTATCACTTCTGCAACTGCTGTGTTCACCGATCACAGAGGATGATGGTGGCTGGAGTATCACGTGTTTGCTATGCGATCACTTGATCACAGTGTACACAAATGTTATGAATGGGTTTCATTCATAACAGCTGTTCTTAGCATTGTGATAACATGTGAAAAACTGCGCTAAGTGCTAATAAACCATTAGTCAAATATAAATACATAATTTGGACACAATAGCAGCACTCACAAGTATCCCCAAAACCTTGGTGTACATAGAAACTATTTAAATAAAAAAGTGCTGTGCTGTAAAATGCTTATAACGTAAATCACTTTTAAAAAATAAGTCCATCCATATACCAAATGTCAGTGAAAAAGTCCATCACTAAATGCAAAAAAAATGGTGCTATTTAATAACACACCATTACACCATAAGTACTCTGCACACCTCCAACACTCAGATGCGCTTACCAAATATTTAGACCCATCAAAGGTAACGTCAAATGTTCTGAAAGAATTAACCACTGCTGCCTTTAAATTTTTGCTTCCCTTTAAAAAGGGACACTCTCCATCCACAGATTCTCCTTTCTTTACCGACAAATGCTTAGGAGGAAGGTGGAAAAGGAAAAAGACCCCATAGTGCAGTATATCTGAATCAGTTTCATTAAAAACACTTAAAATATACTCACAAGCTTTCAGAAGCAAGTAGACATTCAGATAAAACAAAATCATTGACCGCTGTCCACTGACTGCGTGATGATCTCATCATGTGGTCAGCAGGCAGCGGCGGGAGTTTTTGTTTTGTTTTATCTGAATGTTTGCTTGCTTCTGGAAGCTTGTTAGTATATTTTAAGTGTTTTTAATAAAACTGATTTGAATCTACTGCACTATTGGGCCTTTCTCCTTTTCTGCCTTCCTCTTGAGCATTGGTCGGTAAAGAAATGAGAATCTGCGTGGATGGAGAGTGTCCCTTTTTAAAGGAAAGCAGAAGTTTTAGGCCTCATACACACGGACGTTTTTTGATGCTGGCGTTTTTTGCAGCTCTCCAAGTCAATGGCCCCATAAAAAGGCAGACGTTTTTGAGCTGTAGATGGCGTCGGCGTTAGTGAGCTGAATCTAGAACCCACGGCCATCGCGTTCTGAGGCTGTAACGTTTTGGCATTTTTTGACGCCGACGCCGCAAAACGCTCACTAACGCCAACACATGCCAACTAACGCCGTACCGGCGTTAACTGGCGTTTTTTGACGCCAATGTTTTTAGGTTGAAAAATAGCAGAGGGATGATTTTTTTTATAAAAACGCCTATTGACGCCGACGCTCACTAACGCCGATGCATAACACCGAAAAACGCAGATTTTTTTTTTTCCTTGACGTCGGGCCCGACGTTTTGTTTATTTTTTAAGAAACGTCCATGTGTATGAGGCCTAAAGGTAGCAGAGCTATTTTTAATCTTTGGTAGTAGTGATTAATTCTTCCAGCGTGTTTGAACTTGGTAAGTGCATCTGAATGGTGAAGGTGTCCAGAGCATTTATGGTGAAATTGTATTTTTAAGAGTACAGATGGATTTTTTAAATTCATTGATGGACTTAGAATTGTGATGCTGTGATTGGCCTACAGGTATCATATTTTACCTGGGTCAATCACAGCACCCTGTACCTAGTGATAGCTGAGGGCCAATTGCAGCACAAAATAGTAACCACAGCTATTATGAATCTAACCCATTCATGGCAGTTCAAAACATAGCTGTTGCAGTGCTCATCAAAAAAAAGTGTAAAAAAAAAATAAAGAATCCCTGATCACTTGTCATTTGGAGGGTATTTGTACTGTCCTGGCATTTTAAGGGCCTCAAGAAATTAGATAGGCCGTGAGTACATCAGGATTAGTTAATTTTCAAATATATATACCATAGTTATATAACTTTCATACAAACCAATTAATATACACTCATTGGGATTTTTTTAACCAAAGAAATGTAGCAGAATACAGTTTGGCCTAAATTTATGAAGAAATTAGATTTTTATTGGCTATTACATATTTTATTGGATATTGAATATTCAGTCTTTTTTCATTTATAAAACAAAAAATAAAAATGGTAATCAAATACCACCAAAAGAAAGCTCTATTCATATGTAAATGATATACATTTCATTTGCGTACAGTGTTGCATGACTGGGAAATTACCATTTAAAGTAGCACAGTGCTGAATAGCAAAACATTGCTTGGTCATGAAGGGGGTAAAAGCTTCTGGAGGTCAAGTGGTTAATAAAAAAAGTTTATTATTTCAATAGATTATATAGAACTTAATAGTAATTTGGGTAAATGAACAACAACACATAGAAATACATAATACATGGTTTTAGATTTGTTCTATGTGACCATTACATTTACCTCTTAGCTTGTAGTATGCCAGATGGCTGGCAACAATTTGCTTGAGTGATTCTTGTGGACACACTTTAACGCCTGTTGCAAAAATGGCAGATCTTTTTGTTCTAAGCATTTTCATTTCAAATAGTCTCCTCATTGTTGGTGTTCTGGAAATTTTCTTAAAAGGTTCTGGTGTTGAAACAGCTGGTATTATTGAATTTCCATGCTTTGTCATAACTGCAATTTCTGTAATTAAATAACAGATAAAAATGTTCTATTGTCAACTGAATATATGGTAATTTAATTTAAAAAGCAAGCAAAAGTTAAACCAATGAGGTCGTATCTTTTAACAAACAACCTAGAGCAACTTTTCAGTGTTATTATATCCAGATTTGTAAATCAGTTCCAATGTTGGTATATAAGCCTTAATATCTACTACTGGTGATGTCATGCACTCACAGTATGTCCTCGGTATTTGAGGATAAAAAAGGCTGGGCATCATTCCATCTGGAAGACTGAGTACAACTTATGGTGAAAAGGAACAACTGTAAGAGACAGCTCCACAGATGAGATGAGTATTACAGCAAAAGCTGGTTAAAAAAATGAATCCAGCTGGGACACTAGTTAAAAAAACAAAACCAAATAGTGTTATCCTCTGTTTTTTAAGCTTTAATAGTTCTTTATAATGACTGTGCTTCTTTGTTCCTCTCTCAGCGCAAGTCTATACCTAACTGGGAGAAATAGATTCTTAGCTAGTGAGACAAACTAGGTTAACAATAACATTTCCTTATATACTGATGATCACAAGAGGGAACATATACCAATCTGTATATTAAATACAACAAGCAAAACAACAGGCAAGTAAAAAAATGGCAGCGTCCCATAAAAATTAGGTGTAAGTAAATAATCGCGTAATATAGCGTACTTAATTACATTTGTTAGCTATACATACAAACCACTGAATTTTAATTCCAAGAAACCTCGGTAAATACAGATACCACATTCAAATATTTTTATTATAATTACATTTCCCTTGTTTTCATAGAAGAAATTTCCTTGAAATGAACAGTTCATTAGAGAAATTATCTGGATCAGGCTAGGAGAAAATAACTTTTGTTGGAAACAAACTAACCAAACAGAAATGCCTAAAGCAGGTAGTATAATATTTGAATTTATTTTATATTTTACAGTACATTGGCTTTCTGTTGGTTGGGCTTGAAGCACTTCAAAACTGGGATGTATAACACCTCACGGTGTATAGATAATTTTACAAACTGCCAAGGATAATAACAGTTTGCTGCCCGAGGTACAAGAAAATAAATTGTATTTGGAATCCTTTGCTTTAAACATCACTGTCATTAAATAGAAGCCATGATATTTCTGAAGCATTGCTTTACTATATGAATTCTGCTTTACTTTTTTGAGTGAAGAAAGTATACATTGCATTATTAGGACTGAGATTGTGATTCTTTTTTTCCAACATGCCTTGGGTTCATATAAAAAAAAATCCCCAAGAGTGAGAGATCAAAGTATCAGTGAGCACAATCTCTAGTCAAAGTTCCTCCTCAAAATACAAAAACAGCAACAAAGATTGTGACCAAGAAACTCAACCTGCAATTCAAGTTGATACAAAGATCCTGTTTATCCGGTGCAGAAAACAGTGCATTGTGCAGGTAAAATACATTTTGGAGGTAACACACCCTTCTTTAAACAACGAACACTGCAGTAGGGCAAGCATACAGTTGTGCTCATAAATTTACATACCCTTGCAGAATTTATGATTTCTTGGCTATTTTTCAGAGAATATGAATGACAACACAAAAACCTTTCTTTCACTCATGGTTAGAGTTTGGCTGAAGCCATTTATTATCAAAGTGTTTACTCTTTTTAAATCATAATGACAACAGAAACTACCCAAATGACCCTGATCAAAAGATTACATACCCTGGGGATTTTGGCCTGATAACATGCACACGAGTTGACACAAAGGGGTTTGAATGGCTATTAAAGGTAACCGTCCTCACCTGTGAACTGTTTGCTTGTAATTAGTGTGTGTGTATAAAAGGTCAATGAGTTTCTGGACTTATGACAAGCCTTTGCAACTTGCATCCAGTGCTGCACTGACGTTTCTGTATTCTAAGTCATGGGAAAAGCAAAATAATTGTCAAAGGATCTGCGGGAAAAGGTAGTTGAACTGTATAAAACAGGAAAGGGATATAAAAAGATATCCAAGGAATTGAGAATGCCAGTCAGTAGTGTTCAAACTCTAATCTAGAAGTGGAAAATGAGGGGTTCTGTTGAAACTGTATATAGTATATTGACATATAACAGACGCAATAACAGCTGTGAGAGATATTCTTTTAAGGCAAGAGGCAATTTCCAGCACTAATAGGAAAGCAAAATATAGATAGACAGATACAGTGATCTAACTAACCATCTATATCAGGAGAACACACTGTAAACCAAAAAAATCGTATAACATGATCCATAAAGCAGTCTGAGATCAGAAGGTACACAAGATGTGGGGTAGGCTGGCCATACATTATACGATTGTCTTGTAAAATTCTACAAATAATTTTCTTAGATTTACCAAAATCATATAATATGAGGTCAAACCTAAACACTTTTGATTTGTATGCAATCAGGCAGGCTCTTATACTACATAGTTGAAGGAAATCGAATAAGAAAATTGTATAATGTATGGCCAGATCGAATCCTGGTACACACTGAAAATAAACTGTCAGCTCTGGTCGGAGTGACTGTACTAACAATCTGACATCTCCCCTTTGATCTGACCTGTTGTGTACTGACAGGAGTCGCTCCACCCCCCACCCACCAGAACACTTTGATCAGCGCTCTCAGCCATTGGTGGAGAGCGCTGATCGGGAGCCAGTCCACCTAACCGACCAGAACACTTCGATCAGTGCTTTCAGCTATTGGTGGAGAGCGCTGATCGAGAGCCAGTCAGAAGAGCCAGCATGCTCTTCTGACAGAAGCCGGACAATCTGCCAGCTTCTGACGGACAGGGTGCTAAACATGGGCTGAATGTCGAGCAGGTTTTATTGAACCGCCCGGTGTCAGCAAGCATTCAGCCCACGTGTACGGGGCTTAAGTGAGTGATTACTAGATGTTGGTAGATTTGCTGAGAAGCAGCGTGCTATTTTTATTTTATGCAGCCATTTCAGGTATTGATATTGGCTAGTAAGTCTTTTTTTATACATCACATTTAAATTGTGTTAGTTTTGTCTAAATTATACAAATATTAAACCTAATTTGTTGGTATGGCAAGGGTAAGTCAGGACTAGTGTTGAGCGAACCCGGACTGTAACGTTCGGGTCCGTACTGGACTTTCGGGTGTCCGGGACCCAGACCCGAACACGGACGTTTCAAAAAACGTTTGGGTTCGGGTTCTGGGTTCTGGTAGTTGATCACGCATGTTGAATAGCTGCAGGGAAGCCAATCAACAAGCGTTTCACTGGTTTGCCCTTAGAAGCCATCACAGCCATGCCTAATAATGGCATGGCTGTGATTGGCCAGTGCATCATGTGACCCAGCCTCTATATGAGGCTGGAGTCACAGTGCTTCATGTCACATGCTCTTGGGTTAGTGTAGGGAGAGGATGCTGCCGGCATTTTTGTGATGGACAGATTGCAGACATTTTAACATCTGATCCTGCATCTTGAGATTACTACTACTGTTGCTCTGAGGGACAGATTGCAGAAATTTGAGATTTCACATACTGCTGCTTTGAGTGACAGATTGCAGATCAAACTCTGCATAACACAACAATCCCTACGATCGTACACAACGATCAGATTGTGGGAGTAATTTTAGATTTCACATACTGCTGCTTTGAGTGACAGATTGCAGATCAAACCCTTCATAACACAACGATCGTTACGATCGTACACACCGATCAGGTTGTGGGAGTAATTTGAGATTTCACATGCTGCTGCTTTGAGCGATCTGACTGCACTAGGTAGAGGCTTCTGCTTAGAGGGACAGATTATTGTTCAAAAATCATCTAGTTCTAAAGGGAGAGGTTCTAGCTGCAGCTGTAAGTGACACATTATTGTTCAAAAATCAGTTTCATCATCTAATTTATTTGATTTTAATTTATTTTCCCTATCCCCATTTTTTTGTAGGGCACTTGCCCTACTCTTACCCCCATTTTACTTCCTTTTGCAGCCCTCTAGCACTTGCCAGGACTTTGGTACATTCATTTTTGTGCCTAAAAGTTTGGGTCCCCATTGACTTCAATGGGGTTCGGGGTCTGGGATAACGTTCGGGCAACGTTCGGTGCCGAACCCGGACTTTTTCCCAAAGAACCCAAACGCCCAGGTGTTCGCTCAACTCTAGTCAGGACAAAACTCCTGTTTGTATTATGTAACAGTGTTTAATATTGGCCACCAATACAGAAAAATGTCAATAAAGTTTGTTGAATTGGCACAGCCAAAAAAATATTTTGCTTTGAAAAGAAATAGTAATGCCCTATGTCTCATAATTGAAATGTACATCTGACATAACTTTTAGTATGTTTTACTGCACATTTTGTTTGTTATGTATGGAAGCTATTTAACAAGTTTTCTCTCTGAGTATGAAAGGTGGCAGTAGGGGTTGCAAAAATGATACTCCAATGCCCCAGCAATAAAAATTAAATGATAAGTATGTGAGATAAGATAGCAGCTGCAGCGGTTGTGGCAGTGCTGGGACAAGGTCATCTGGATCCCAGGGCAAACATGCCAAATTGCGCCCCCCTTTAAAATGTATGAGCATTATGTGTCAGCGAATCCCCTCCCCCATACACAAAAAATTGGGCGTTAATCTCCTCCTCCCACTACAAATCTGCCCCTCTGCTGAAATCCCCCCTCCCAGCACAATTCTTTGCCCCCACCCCAGCTCAAATCTTCTCTTTCCGCATATGCCTTCAGCATAAATCCCCGTCCCCACAAAAAAGAGATTTCACCCTCCTAGCACAAATCCTCTTTCCCTTAAATTTCCCCTCCAAGCACAAATCCTTTCCCCCCATTCCAGCACAAATCCCCCTACCCCAATCCCCCATCCTAGAAACATATCGTCCCACAAATGTCCCCTCCTAGCACAAATTCCCCCCAATCATCCCTACAAGCACAAACCCCCCCCCCCAAAAAAACATTGCCCCTCTACCATTTTACTATTATAGCACAACCCCCCTCCCCCCTTTCCAACACAGATCTCCCAAATGACCACTCCTAGGACACCTCCCCAAATTTGCCCTCCTAGAACAATTCTTACCCCCTGTTGCCACCCAAATTCCCCTTCACAACACAAATCCACTCCCCCTAACCACCTTGTGGTGCCCCCCACCTCACATGATACCACAGTGCCCAGGGCAACCACCCCTCCAGCCCACCCCTTGTCCCGGCCCTGGGTTGTGGGCATACAAGTGACAGCAACAAGAAGACAAAGCTGCTGTTTCAATACTGTTTGAAAACTACTATGAGGTCCATTTATCCAATAAAACTGTTGAAATTGTAAACTTGTTAGCTCAGTTGTACTTACAGCCCCAACAGATAATGTAGAAGAACAGAATAAGACTTAGAATTAAACATGGATAAATCCTCCTCTTTTGCTTATGTAAACACTCTCCTTCAGATTCTCTGTCTTCACTACTATTTACTCAACCATTCATGATGAGGAAAAGGGACAGTTGACTTTCCTCTGAATCTAAACAGCAAGCTTTGGATGAATAGAAAGTAAAATCGACATCACAGCAGATATAAACTACCTAGTACCTTTCTAAATAAAAAGCTAAAGTTCCAAATGTTCAATAAATGTTATAAAATCCCAAATAAAACATACCAATGCTTTTTTTCTGCAGTGCTTTCATTCACATTCTGCCTATAAGTGAACGTGCAATGTATGTTATAGTCAAGGGATAGTTCTAGTGATAACTGTCACAATTGCCAGTGTGCTTATGTGAGATCTCAACTGCTTTCAACCATCAAATGGCTGGTGTAATAGCTGATCATGCATACAGCACCATGGCATCTGTAGATTTAACCCCTTGCCAACCATGCTATAGCCAAATGACAGCTTCAGCACAGTCGTCCAGTTCCCAGAATTACACCCATGCATGCTCATTGCGGCGCACATCCGGTATGCGATGTGATCACTGCGTCGTTTCAGACACAGCTAATCACAGATCAGGGTAAAGGGCCAAACACAGTGGTCCTTTACCATGTGATCAGCTGTGTCCAGTCACAGCTGATCACAATGTAAACACACTTGCTGGTTATCGGCATTCCTTTCCTCACGTGCTGTCAGCGCATGAGGAGAGGAAAGCCAGTAACTGGCCAGTGTGAAAGGGGACATTTACACATCATCAGTGTCCTGATTATCAGTGCAGCCCCAACAGCGTGAATCAGTGCTCATCGGTGCTGCCTATCAGTGCCCATCAGTGCCGCCTATCAGTGCCTTCTCATCAGAACCCACCAGTGCCGCTTATCAGTGCCCATCAGTGCTGCCTACCAGTGCCTATTAGTTCTGCCTATCAGTGCCACCTATTGGTGTTCTTCAGTGCCGCATATTAGTGCCCATCAGTGCTGCCTACCAGTGCCACCTATCAATGCCGTATATCAGTGCAGCCTCATCAGTGCCTCCTCATCAGTGCTGCCTTTTCAGTGCAGCCTATCAGTGCTTTTAGTGCTGCCTATCAGTGCCACCTATCAGTGCAGCCTCATCAATGTCTCCTCATCAGTGCCCATCAGTGCAGCCTATCAGTGCCCATCAGTGCAGCCTCATCAGCGCACTTCAGCGAAGGAGAAAAAATACTTATTTGCTAAATTTTATACCAGAAACTAAGAAAAACTTTTCTTTCCAAAATGTTCTGTCTTTTTTTGTTTGTTTAGCAAAAAAAATAAAAATACAGTGGTGATTAAATACCACTAAAAGAAAGCTCATGTTCTGTGAAATTTTTTTTTTTTAAATTTCATATGAGTATAGTGTTGTATGACGACACAGTTGTCATTCAAAGTGTGACATCGCTGAAAGCTAAAAAGTGGTTAAATAGAGGATTAGAGGAGTCACACTCACCTGTTCTGCAGACCATGGCCTGATCTCCCCCTTTGTTTGTGGCTGCCTGCTTCTGCCAGTGCTGCAGCCAATCATTGAGGAGGGAGGGCACCATCTTAAAGGACTAATGTGAGGCTTTCTCAGTGTTCAAGCAAAGCCTCCACATTCTAGCAACTGGACCCCCTGCACAACCTCCTTTGTGATCCCTCTAAGTGCTGCTATTTTTCTTACTCTTTTCTTTCTATACTCAAAGTGTCCTCTAGCAGTGATACAAGGATATGTATTATGGAAAATCAATAGGAAACGTGGCACAAGCTTGTCTGATAAACTGTGCCTTCTCATTTTTTCTCTACCTTGAACAATATTCAGTCAGCCCTCATGATGTGCCAGGCCAGTAGGTATACTGTACTTCTTGTTTGTAAACTGACACGCATATTGTGACCATATGAAAGAAGAAAGACAACTAATTAGCTATGAGTTATTGTCCATTACTGTAAGAGCAAAATCAGAAATTATCGAACTGCAAGCCTGCAGAAAATGTCATGATGCAAATGAATGCCATTGCTACTTCTAGGAATCAGGTATCTATCCAACTTCCAGTTTATATTTTTCTGCTTCCTCTGAAAAAGCCATCAAAAGCAGCAGAAATATTTATAGCAGAAGCCACTAAAGCCGATATTTTGGATTGCCACTATCTGAATAATGAGCAATTGTAAAGCCAGAGGCAATAGCTGGAAGTGATGGCTACAGCCTATTTGACCTGCCCTATGTCTTCAGGAAACGTATTAGCCAATGATCTCATGGATTATGGACTACACCATGAGCCTTACTTGCAAAAATGGAACTCCAATTGCTTTTAATGCCCACCTTCCAGCACCATTTTAGAAAGATAATTTACTTTCAAAGTTTTTTATTTTCAAAATCAGACAGTACAAAGAATGATACCATATGTCTAGCAGAACCAAATGTTGATATTCACACAAAGAAATACAAATAAGTAAAAAGAAAACTGCATCAGTTCAGCATGAGACCTTTTAGATTCCCTGACTTTCCATGTCATCCAGCCCAGGCTAACTTATGAACAACATTTCTTTGAAAACACTCAATAGAAGGGTCATCTTAGTAGGCATGTATCCCCTAACTCCCTGCACCCCAAGATGGGAACAAGCTGTACATTGAAGTCAACCTGCAATCAGCCCTTTAGGGTAAAACATTAGGTCAAAAAAGAGGTAAATAAGCATTTAAAAACCTATTGATAATCTGCAGATTTCGTGTCAACTGGCGTTCGGTGATATCAAACACACAGCGATAACAATGGTAACTAATCGTAGGAGAATAGATAAAGGAGGAGAGAAAGGGAATAGGGTGAAGGGGAGCAGGAGAAAAAAAAGTAGAAAAACAAGAGCAAAAAGGAAGGAGAAATCACCTAAGGTTCACCCGCTACTGCTTCGTCTATGGGTTGTGATAGACCCGGTATAAAAGAAATGCCTATGTAGGCTGCCCAAGGTACCCAGATGTCCTCAAACCTCTCAGTTGCATCCAAAAGGATGCTTGTTATCTTCTCTTGAGTCATGATCCAGGATATTTTCCAGATGGTAGCTGCGAATGAGACCTTTGGTTGTTTCCACGCTTTTGCAATAGTAAGCTTGGCCCCCAGCAAGATGAAATGCACTAACCTCCTATTGGGTTTGGATACGTTTGGAACATAAGCGTTAAGGAGAGCTATCTAGGGGGATCTGGAGACCCAAGTTTTGGTCAGCCTTTCAATCAGATTGAAAATTTTTCTCCAAAACTGGCGTATCTTTAGGCACTCCCACCATATATGTGACATAGTGCCCAATAGAGAACAATCTCTAAAACAACGTGAGTCCACTGAAGGGTATAATTGAGCAAGTTTGGCTGGAGTAAGGTACCACCTAGTGATAACACTCGCTTCCATAAGGGAGGTATTAAGGATACCTCGGAAAGATTTAGCAAAAAAAAATGCCAGGTCTCCAGGTCCCACGAGAACTGAAAATCAGCTGGTCTATATAAGACGTTTTCGCTAAAGGTGAGGTCAGGGATGTGTAGATTACTGGGATGCCCCCCCCCTTTGCTCCATGGCTTGCGAACACCAGAGTTCATACGCTGTGATTTTGGGTGGGAGGGCTTTCTCTTTCCAAATATGCTGGAGGAAATGGTAAATTTGTTGGAACCTGAATCTTTCGGAATCCGGTAGTTCAAGTTTGCTTATATAGTGGCTAAGAGATATGGGTCCCAAGGAGGTGAAAAAATGCCCTATACAGTACAGCCCCTTGTCCAGCCACCACTTAGAAGCTAAAATATCTAGCCCTGGAGGCAAGTGCGGGTTGTGAAAAATGTGTGCTGAGGGGTTCAAGGATCAGATAAGCTCATGGTACCTCTGTAGGGAGTCCCATAGGGCAAATGAGCGGGACAACGTTGGAGAGAGGATTGGGGGTCTCTTTTCTGGAGGGATTCATAGTAGGAAGTCTAATGTATAGTTTGGAACTGCCTACCTCTCAATTTTGATCCTAGAAAGATAATTCAGTGCAGCAGATGACATCATCATCAGTGCACACACAGGATTTTTGCCCTAGGTGTCAGATAAATTCTGAACAAAAAATAGTAAAGTTTCAGTAAGGCTCCCATACCTTATGCTACTTAAATTCACGCCCAGTAGTGCCCAGTAATGTATAAATAGTATACCTGAAAATGTTCTTTTGTTCCCAACCCTCATTGTACATGCACCGTCCCAATCTAAACACAATTTGTTTGCAAATACCGCTTTTCCCCTTTACCCAGCATACCTTTCTACCTAGCTTATTATTATTTAATACTAGCCTTTGCCCAGAGAAGTGTCCCTGAAAATGTTACTCTCTCTGTCTTGAACTGATCTTGATCAACTCTACCGGATACCATCTAATGATAACCAGTCAAGTGAATGGAAACACAATCACATAAAATATGGTTAGGATCAAAACCAAATTTGCTCATGACATGCACGCGCCAGCCGTGGAAATGACATTTCAGACACAAAATAAACACAAAGTGATCATTTGAACACAACATTTATTTGTCACCAAAAATGGTGTGGATCAGTCTATGAGGAGATAATTAAGGGTTTCTTTTTGCCCTATCAGCTCTGTGCGTGCCTGATTTCCCCATTGTACCACTCTTTGAGCAGGGACACAACACAAAGCAAATTAATTAGCAATACAATTAGAAAAAAAACATTTATTTCATCCTATACTTTCATGGATATAATTTTATAGAGAATGTGGCGTTATGAAAGGCGAGGAGATCAATGAACGTTATGTTTCACCTCGCATGCGTTCACTTGCAGGAAACTAAGGTGAAATCCGGTCCGGGTTTTACCAGCCACCTTGGCAGGGTTGGTTCAGGACCAGATTTTGCGGTCAACTTGTGTCCATCAAAAGGTGGTATAAAGCAGGGTTTCTCAACCCGTGGTACGTGTACCCCTTGGGGTACGTGCACTACGGGCAGGGGGTACGCCGCACAGAGCTGAGTGAGACTTCTCACTCACTTCTGCTGCGGCTGCCTCATTAAACGAAACACAACACAGGGACGAGTTTCTCACCATGTTACCCCTTTAGTCCGTGCGTGTCTCGACTATCCCGTTTTTCTTTGGGAATTAATAGAGGAGTATCTGACTAG
>BLSH010135754.1:669382-683339 GCA_018402905.1 Glandirana rugosa
CCGTCCAGGCTCTATGACAACACCTCTTCAAATTTCGGCCTAAACCTATGTTTTTCTAAAGGGTGACACTTTTTATGGATATCTTTAAGAAATGGCTTTCTTCTTGCCACTCTTCCATAAAGGTCAGATTTGTGCAGTATACGACTGATTGTTGTTCTATGGACAGAGTCTCCCACCTCAGCTGTAGATCTCTGCAGTTCATCCAGAGTGATCATGGGCCTCTTGGCTGTATCTCTGATCAGTCTTCTCCTTGTATGAGCTGAAAGTTTAGAGGGACGGCCAGGTCTTGGTAGATTTGCAGTGGTCTGATACTCCTTCCATTTCAATATTATCGCTTGCACAGTGCTCCTTGGGATGTTTAAAGCTTGGGAAATCTTTTTGTATCCAAATCCGGCTTTAAACTTCTCCACAACAGTATCTCGGACCTGCCTGGTGTGTTCCTTGTTCTTCATGATGCTCTCTGCGCTTTAAACGGATCTCTGAGATTATCACAGTGCAGGTGCATTTATACGGAGACTTGATTACACACAGGTGGATTCTATTTATCATCATTAGTCATTGAGGTCAACATTGGATCATTCAGAGATCCTCACTGAACTTCTGAAGAGAATTTGCTGCACTGAAAGTAAAGGGGCTGAATAATTTTGCACGCCCAATTTTACAGTTTTTTATTTGTTAAAAAAGTTTGAAATATCCAATAAATTTCGTTCCACTTCATGATTGTGTCCCACTTGTTGTTGATTCTTCACAAAAAATTACAGTTTTATATCTTTATGTTTGAAGCCTGAAATATGGCAAAAGGTCGCAAAGTTCAAAGGGGGCCGAATACTTTCGCAAGGCACTGTATGTATAACTATATAAGTATATATAATAGTATTTGATTGAAATGATAAAAAAAGATATATCAGACTTATAGTTACATTGTACTATGTAGTATGATGGATCCCCCCCTACCCTCTTCACATTACAGCTCTGTATTAATGTTGCATTGCACTTGTGGACTCACACCCACATTCCTGCACAGAGACACAAAGAGGCTGTAACACAAATAATTTACTTACAAGAACATACCTTTTTTTATATTAGTATATTATATTTTTCATTATTTTACATATGCTTTTTAAATATATTATATATATATATATATATATATATATATATTTATAATACACAAGCATGTACTATTTTGTTGTTAAATATATTTTGCATAGCAATAGTTCATATACTAGGTTAGAGACTTGAAAAGCATTTTTTAAAGTAAAGAAGTAAAGAGAAAACTTAGAAATGTGCTGAATGATCAATATATTTAATAGCTTGATAAACTTTAAGCCTATACATAGTGCTTGCATGAATGCACGGAGAACAAATGATAGATCAAATCAGACCAATGAGTCACAGCAGGATGATAATAAAGATGCTAACTGTCAGCTTTTGCTGAGCATATAGATGACCTTCAGAATCAGATTCAAAGAAAAAACAATTTGTTGTCTAAATTATGGAATTGTGTAAAGAGAATTTCTGTAAATATAAAAGCAGGAGATAGCAAAAGTAATAAGAAACAAATCTGCAGTATTTTGTACCAGACATCCAGGCCAGTATAGCAAATGATTTTTATTACGATGCAGTGATGTGACAAAAGAATATTAGAAAATTCTGCAAAACTTTATCCTAAAATCTAAGATCAACTGGTGAGAATTGATCAAAGACGTCTTGCCTTACGGTAAAAATGAGAATGCATTTAAAAATGAAGGTATCTTTGAATCAAATAGACGCAGGTTTCATTTGACAAATTAACCGAAAAATGTATGTTTTAAAGTTTGGCTACAATGTAAATTTGGTCACAGGCTGAGAGCTATAATGGTAATGGATGAAGAAGAGACAATACATAGCATCGAGTCAGACATTTTGAAGTAGATGATAATGTAGTTTATAGAAGAAGGGACTCCAACAGTGGAGATCCTTGAGGCCTTAAAAGCCTTGACAAAATGATGATCAATTAATTTTTATGGTGAAGTGTAAACAGGTATAGGGAATGGTTACGGGGACTACACAAAACTAAGATCCAACTGCCATGATTACAATTTTTGTTAGAAAAAATCAAGTTTTTGAATTCAGCTTCATTTGCAATAACTGCAAAGAAATATACATTACAAGAAGCTGCAACTTTTATAAAATAAGAAGACACAATAAACCAAGCACACCTCAATTCAGTGCAACTGTTGTACAAAATAGAGTACCAGGTAAAGTAAAAAGCCACACCCAAAAGTAGTGAATGTCCAAGAGTATTAGCATGGAGGAAATGTAATTTTCCTTTATTGTGAAAGTCCTGGTCACATGAAAAGGGAAATTCATAAGATAAGAATCTGGGAAATAGAAAATTAAGACACATTTGTACAATCTGCACTTCCAGGCCCAAATAAAAGTAAGAGGGAGTTGCCCTGTGCCCTACTGGTGAAGTAGATCAGTAGGCTGACAAAGATAGTAGCTTTAATAACATGGTATGTAATGTTGTGAGTGAGGAGATTTGTTACAATTGCCATAATGAGACCAGAACTTATCCCTTTAGAATATGTTGCTCCTATGCTATTGAATGAGAACCAACTTTAATATTGGGTTTGCCACGGTAAGGAGAACATAAAACAAGACTGGGTTATTGATTTTGGGATGATATTTATTTGATCCATCTAGCTCCAAATCAGTATTAAATTGACCCTGCTGTGTACAGTATGTTGAAATAATATGTACAACAACAACTGATATGTCATCAGAACACAAATGGCTTGATACTGTTGATAAGATTGCTTTAAAGCAAGGTATACAAAGTGTTTCCCTCAAATCACTCGAGCTCAATCATTACAAAGACACAATGCAAATGTCAGCTATTTGAGGGTACATCCACTAAAAAAGCCCTCCCCCAATCAGCTGACAAATAATGAAGGGTTAAACACCTACACATGAACATTGAAGACAGACTAATTAACATAATTCAATAGTGATCTCTAGTATTTTAAAAAATAATCCACATTAATACAAAAGATGAAGATGGAAATCAAAAAATTAATTGACCAAAAAAACAAACCAAAAAAAAAAATTATATATTATATACATATATATACACATACACACACACACACACACGCATATATATACATATACACATATATATATACACACATATATACATGACAAAGTTAAACAAGAAAAAAAATATATACAATAATAACAAAAAATTACAAGAAATGGACTTGTGGCATATAGACATGTATATAAATAATCCATCTAATTTGTCAAAATTCATATAGCCAGTGTGTTCTCAATACAAGATCACACACACTCCATTAAACAGATGGGTAAATGCAGACTTTCTGTTAAGGAGCTGTAGAAAAAACAAAAAAAAAAACGAAAAACACATAAACCTTTTCTATATAAAGCCCCTTATAAAAAAAAAATGGCACTAGATTGTAGATGAAATACAAAGTTGCCACGTAAGGCTGCAATTACCCAGCTGTAGAGATAATCGGACCTGGTGTGTAAAACTAGCAGTAAGCCGATATATATATCGTGAACATCGGGCTAGTGATCTGAGTGTGTATGGGGACTCGTAACATTGTTCTGATTAATGTCAGATTAAGGAGTAAAAAATAAAAGGCAAAAAAAAAGACAAACAGAAGGCAGTGATAAAGACCTTGTCTGCTGAAATATAATAGTGTCCTGAGCCCAAAGCAGACCTCCTGCATCATTTACAGGCGCTTTCTACAGAAACTAATCATAACAGAATTTATTTATGAAATTGATGGATCTCACTATGTTTTTATTATGCTCAACCCGATTAACAGGGCACTAGAATAAAGGTAAATACATATCTGTAAAAAATATAGAATGTATATGCACAACAGAATGCAAACCTAGCCACAGCAAATATGCATTCATGAGACTGACAGGATTAATAGTATATGAACTAAAGGATATGAGATAAAACAACTCATGAATACCTATGTGCAATGACTCCTAATTCAAATCATTCATGAAAAGGAGTTATATCCCATTCATAGTTCATGCCCAAGGGTATACGTGTTTTGAAATGAAATATCCAGAATACTTCTCTTTTGCAGAGAAGTCGAAAGATATCTCCCCCCCTTTTGGGCATATTCACCTTCTCTATGATTTTCACCCCCATTGCTGACTGGTCCCCTCCATGCTCCCTTCTAAAATGTCGTGCCACGTTAGTTGATTTGTCCTTTTCAATACTATGAAGATGTTCATAGAATCTGTCACTTAATCTCCTTGTAGTACGACCAATGTATTGAATATGACATTGTTTGCATGTGATAATGTATATAACATTTTGTATTACAGTTGAAAAAGGACTGGATTCTATGTTCTCTGTCTGCTGAATACGAGTGAACCACATCACCTCCAATGACATGGCTGCAACAAGGGAAACCCATGCTGCCACAATGATAGTTGGCCTTGAAATGCAGCCAGGTGAGGGATTGTTTTCTGACAGATTGGAACAAACTTGGGGACAAAAACCTACCAAGGAATGGTGCCCATCTAGATACTATATTTACTCCATCCTTCAAAATATCAGCACAGGTCTGATTTTCAAAGTATGGGCAAATATTTAAGAACAGTATCTTTGATCTTATTTAAGTCTAGGCTATAAGGAGTACTTAAAGTCAAACTATTTTTGTTGAATTTTCTCATTTTCTGGCAACTAACCTTATTACCCTTCAATAGATCAGACCTGTCTTTAGAGTTTGCAATCTTAACGGCTCTATCGAGCATCCATCTCGGATACCCTCTCTTCAAAAACTGCTCATAAAGAGCAGTAGTTTGCTTTTCATATGCCTCCTGAGTGCTGCAGATGCAACGTATCCTCAAAAATTGTCCAACAGGAATACCTCTGATCGTGTGTCTGGGATGCCCAAAATCAGCCATCAAGAGTGTATTTCCCGATAAAGGTTTTCTGTAAAGATCTGTAACAACGTTGGCATCAGCAGTACTCAGGTGGATATCCAGAAAATCTATCTCATATTTATCCATGTGTCCTGTAAAATGCAATTTCATGTCATCACTGTTAAGATATATCAAGAAAATTTCCAGAGAACCTATCCGTTCATCAACTATAAATATCAGATCATCTATATAACAAAAAAATGTATGTATATGTTGTCTGAATGGATTGTTAGACCCATAAATATGGGTGCGTTCCCACCATCCCATGAAAAGATTGTCCAGAGATGGGGAAAACTTGGCCCCCCATCGCTGCTCCGCGTTTCTGCAGAAAGAACTTACATGCAAAGAAATTATGGGTGTGTAAATATTTTAAAACATCCAGAACAAACACTGTGTGAGACTGGAGTATCACTTTAGGTAAAAACTGACTGCTTGTAAAGCCAAGTTGTGTGGTATGCAGGAGTACAAGCTACTCACATCACATATAATCCACATCAGGTGAGAGCTCCACTCAGTTTTATTCATAAATTATTTTTATCTTTAAGATAACTGGGGAGATGACAGACCAGAGGCTGTAGCACACCATCCAGCCACTGACCCAGTCTCTCATTTAGAGAACCAGTGTCAGCTATAATAGGTCTACCTTGTAGTGGTTCTAAGCCCTTGTGCGTTTTTGGGAGGTGGTGAAAAATTGAGACAATGGGACATTGTGGTATTAAAGTCTCTTACATATTTTTAATGTTCATGTGTAGGTATTTAACACTTCATTATTTGTCAGTTGATTGGGGAGGGCTTTTTTGGTGGATGCACCCTCAAATAGCTGAAATTGCATTGTGTCTTTGGAATGATTAAGCTTGAGTGATTTGAGGGAAACACGTCTATAATCTGCTGTATTATCAGGCTATTTCACAATAAATATTTCAAGCATTGGACTTCTCCTGTGGAGTGCTACCATTTCTGTTTTTTCCTTACTTACATGCGGTGGCGAACCGAGGTGAGCACCTGCAGCTGTCCATTATTCCATTTGGTTGATTGTCTGAGCGGTGTGTACTACCTTCCTGAATAATTCATATTCTTTAATAACAATAACCATAAAAATATGGGAAAATCCGCTTTCAATAATAAATCATGTAACCTAAAATGCAGCCGGCATTTTGTTTGATCAGCAAATGTATCATAAAACATAGTCCACATGCGGCGCTATAAAACTAGCAAAGTCTTTTTCTTGTAGAGAGGACAGATGGAGCCCACAGCAACTTCAGTACAAGATGGAAAGTACACTGCAACACAGTGACACTACAATCTCCTTACCAGATCAATGGTATGAATGGATGTGTGTTAATCATCACAAACTCTCATCACATCTGGCAAGAGATCACACAGAGCAATGCTTGGAAACAGCCTCTTCCTCCCCACTGGCATATAGTGATAGCCCAGACTTCCCTGCGATGAGCTAGAAGCTGTCACTTTCCTTCAGATGAATGCCATCAATAAAAGTGATAAGGAATGGAAATAGTGAAGCCTGCACAGTTATTTGCAAAGGTTTATTAACTTACAGAAAGGTGGTAAAAATGGGCAATTTCTTTGTAAATCCTATAGCTGTGGCTTGTCAGCGTGCCTGCATCCAGTGATACCGTCTGACCGGTTTCGTCCAATCGCACGTCGTCAGATGATGATGTGTATAAGACCCCAAATCCCTCATTTGCACTTAAAAGTTTGGCTGTTTTGAATACTGTCATTCTTTTTAAATCTGGTGACATCGCTTCCATGTTACTAGATCCAAGACCCAATCAAAGCTGATTTTGGCTTCATTTGGGTCTCAGGCTGCTGGTCGCTTGGGCCTCCCGGTGGGATGGGAGAGCCTGGGAGAGCCTGCAGAAGGCTGTGGAAGGGGGGAGAGTGCATATTTGTGCACGGTCAGCATAAAGGGATTGAAGGCTAGAGTTTGTGCCAATGGCTGGTATCTTTGTTACCAGTAAGGTGATGTTTGAACAAAGGACCCAAAGATGTACAAAACATCCACTGGTGCATGGAACAACAGTAACATTGGGCCAAGTGGCTAATTATGCCTTTTGTAGGGGGTATAGTATATTCAATGGATAAAAAAAGAACTGCAATTGAGGATCATATGTGCTGACAACTGTTAAGAAAAAGGTTTTCTCCACATCATCAAAGCCCTAAAGACCCATTTTTTTCTAAGGAAGGATACCGTAGGTGTCTGAATATATGGTCTATGCTTAATTTATTGCATTGATGTCTACAAGTGTTTTTATACCTTTTAATATTTTTACCAAATCTCCTTTGGATTGTAGTTTCCTGTGGTAACAGTGTGAGCTGGCACCACTGAAAGCATAGGAAGGGGTATTTTCCAGGTGGAAATACTGTTGTATTATTATTATTATTATTATTATAATACAGGATTTATATAGCGCCAACAGTTTACGTATTATATTGTATTCTATGACTGACTTCACGTTTTGCCATTGTGAGTGTGAATTTAATAACATTTATGGCATTTAAAAAAAGCATACTACAAAAGGAAGAGGGTGTCTCTCCTGTCTATTTACTTCTAGCATTAAAGTTTTCAGTCCACTGCAAAAAAGATCTAGATGAGAGAGGACAGATTTCAAATTGTGTATGCAGACAACTGTGTCCCAGAAAGGTGTGTGGATGTCAGTAAGTGAAGATTGCAGACAGGGCCACTGATAGGGGGACCACTGGTCCTCTTGTAGGGGGAATAGGTAGGGGTACAATGTATCACATACTCATTCACATAGGGTGGGGGCCAGGATCTGGGAGCCCCCTTTTTAAAGGTGGCTTTCAGATTCCGATAAGACCCACGCTCACAGACCCCAACAACCACCGGCCAGGGTTGTTGGGAAGAGGCCTTTATCCTCATCAACACGGGTACAGGGTGCTTTGGGGGGACCCCAAACCACCCTCCTTATGCTGAGGGCAGGTGGCCTGGCATGGTTCAGTGGGGGGCATTCGCTCACCCCCCCTTCTCCTGACCTCCAGGCTGAATGCTCGGATAAGGGTCTGGTACGTATTTTGGGGGGGCCTCACGCCAATTTTTTAAATATTTTGGCATGGGGTTCCCCTTAAAATCCAGAGCAGACCTGAAGGGCCTGGTATGGACTGGGGGTGAACCCATGCCATTTTTTGTCTGGATTTTTGAATAGCTGGATTTTTGGAATTCCACACCGTAATATTATTGAATACTTAAATACCATTGTATGCGTTTGAAGAGTTAAAATGATGGAATCAACCAAATTGATGTGCATTGGATAATTATGCCTGCTGAATACAATGCAAGTGTTCAGGAGGTGGTACCATTGGTGGGATTCAAACCCATGCCGTCAACCTTTGAAGGTAGCAGGGCATACCACTACGCTACAGAGCTGAGCACAATCATACATAGAAAATACAATTACTTACGTTTGATTCTTTTCATTCTATACAATAATGTTTTGCATTTGAGGCATTAATATTATTGTAACAATGTTGGCAATGTTGAGGGCATATGGCTTGGTATGGTTCAAGAGGGGGGCATTTGCTTGCCACTCCCTTTCCTGACCTCCAGGCTGCATGCTCAGATAAGAGTCTGGTATGGATTTGGAGGGGACCCCCATGCCAAAATTGTAAATTTGGTTTAGGAGGGGTGCACTCGCTCCTCCCCTCCCTTTCCTGACCTTCAGGCTGCATGCTCGGATAAGGGTCTGGTATGGATTCGGAGGGGACCCCATGCCAAAATTTTAAAAAAATATGGCGTGGGGGTCCCCTTCTAAATCCATACCAGACCCTTACCGAGCATGCAGCCAGGAGGTCAGGAAAGGGAGGGGAAGAGTGAGCGCCCCCCTCCTGAACTATACCAAGCCCATGCCCTCAACATGGGGGGTGGGTACTTTGGGGCAGGGGGCTTTGCACCCCCCACCCCAAAGCACCTTGTCCCCATGTTGATGGGGACAAGGGCCTCTTCCTGACAACCCTGGCCTGTGGTTGTCAGGGGTCTGCATGTGGGGGGCTTATCAGAATCTGGAAGCCCCCTTTAAAAAGGCTCCCCTATGTGAATGGGTATTGGGTAAATTGTACCCCTACCCATTCACCAAAAAAAGCTGTGAAATGTAAAAAAAAAACAAGAGCCGTTTTTTTGACAAGTCCTTTTTTATAAAATAGCTCTGAGCCATCTTCTTCCCGGTGTCGTCTCTCCTGCCGCCATCTTCTCTTGCTTCTCTGTTCTTCCTCACCACCATCTTCCCCTGGTGCTGTATCTTCTGCCGCCGCTTTCTCCTGCTGCTGTTTCTCTCACTGCCTTTTCCCTCTGCTATTATTATCTGTTATTCTTCGCCGCTGTCTTCCTTCATTG
Source organism: Glandirana rugosa (assembly GCA_018402905.1). Lineage (NCBI taxonomy): Eukaryota > Metazoa > Chordata > Amphibia > Anura > Ranidae > Glandirana > Glandirana rugosa. The sequence goes on from BLSH010135754.1 coordinate 678,708, forward strand.
TGTTGTCTGGTGTCTCTTACATGGGGCGTAGCCATCCGATGATGTCACCTGGAGAGCCTGTCCCCTTTTTTTTAATAGCAGCTAACTGGCCACACAGAAGGACACAGCTGAGGGAGAAGACTGTGGGGAGAGACAGCAGCGGGAGAAGGATGCGACAGAAGATGGCGGCTATAGATACAGCACCAGGGGAAGATGGCGATGAGAAAGAACAGAGAAGTGGGAGAAGATAGTGGCGAGAGAGACGACGCCGGGAAGAAGACGGCTCAGAGCTTTTTTACAATAAAGCACTTGTCAAAAACTGGCTCTTATTTTTTTTTACATTTCACAGTTTTTTTGTTGAATGGTAGGGGTACAATGTATCCTACACCCATTCACATAGGGGGTGGGATCTGGGGGCTTGCAGATTCTGATAAACCCCCGCCTACAGACCTCAACAACCACCAGCCAGGGTTGTTGGGAAGAGGCCCTTATCCCCATCGACATGGGGACAAGGTGCTTTGGGGTGGAGGGCACAGACTCCCCCCTGCCCCAAAGCACCCAACCCCCATGTTGAAGGAATGTGGCTTGGTATGGTTCAGGAGGGGGCACTCGTCCATTCCCTTTCCTGACCTACGGGCTGCATGTTCGGATAAGGGTCTGGTATGGATTTTGGGGGGACCCCCATGCCATTTTTAAAAAAAAATTGGCGTAGAGTTCCCCTTAAAATCTATGCCAAACCCAAAGAACCTGGTATGGATTTTGGGGGGGACCACACACCGATTTTTTGAAAATTTTTGGCATGGAGTTCCCCTTAAAATCGATGCCAGATCCAAAGGGCATGGTATGGATTTTTTTCGCCCTCCCCTCCATTACACTTTCTACTCAAGAATTTGCATGTGTGCACAACCAAATACTTTTGTATGCAACTAGATTGAATACAGATGTGCAGGGGTATGAAATGTTTGCACTTCTAAAATATGTATTTCGAGTCTGCAAAAGTCAAACATAAAGCAAATAACAATCAACTTTTTATTTCAACATTAGTATAAACATTTGGTACATTAATGTACTTGAACCAAAAAAAAAGAATCCATAAAAAAAGGCATGGAAATGATGCTCCAGAGCGAGAAGACGTGCTTCCCTGGAGCTCCGATCACAGCTCAAAGAATCCAAGGGAATCCAAGCTCCACATGGCTGTAAACGAGGTAAAAACACCTCAGCACACCTAACCAGGGCACAGGCTACAAAATAAGCCTATTTCGAGGCCGATACCCCATCCCGCTCTGCAGAGGCCTAGGCCGCGACTCAATCCCCGGCCTAAATTTTGGGACGAACGCTATGGCAGTTCAGTCACGCCGCAACGCACCTCTCTAAAACAAAAGAAACACTACAAGGGGGCTCCTTAACACCCGTTTTAATCACCCATAGACACACTAGTCGAGGGGTGTGGATCCTAGCAACAGGCGGATATTTCAGTCCAGCCCATGGTGAACAAGGCCGCAGCCGCAGCCTAAATTTCCAGAAACATAGCGCCGTTGCCCTAACCACACCACACTGTGTACCCTCACAACAAACGGGAAAACTGGAGCTTATACCCGCAAGTCCCCATACCTGCCCAGGTACAGGGCAATAAAACAAATTCGGGAGACACTGAAATAATTGGATTGACACCAAGATCTGTGATACTGGAGCTGACACTTAATAGACTTCCTCACGCTCCTTGAGGTAACGGGACATAACCTATATAAAAACAACAGTCCATAATATAAAATGCACTTCTAACTGTAGTGGTGCTGCCACACCGGGGCAAGTGGGAATAACAGGTCCCCCTCCAATCAAGTTTACTTTACTTAACAATATGAACAAGCACCATAACTCTGACACACCAGGTCATTCACTTCGTTCCTCCACCACTTACAACAACAAACAAATCCCATCTTACTTCCAGAAATACTCATACAAAAATAAAGGAGGAGAAGAAAAGATGGCTCCAACAAAGAAAAATATAAGAGATGTAGAAGAAGAAGATGACAACATCTCCTTAACCAACTCCGAAGAACTGGTAAGACACAACGCGCATCACAACACACCGTTAACATACGCTGACATGACTGAGATTGCAGCGGACATCAAAAACTCTTTTTCTACAGCCATAACGGACTTAAAAGCAGATTTATTAATGCTTACTGAACAAATGGCTTCTAAAGAAAGAGCCGATAAACGAAGAGACAAAGCTATAACTAGAATAGACAGCATAATCAGCACCCAAGCACAACACCTGATCACGATGAACAGACACTTAGAAGACCTGGATAATAGAGGAAGAAGGAATAATATCAGAGTTAGAGGGATCCCTGAATCCATCTCAAATGATCAGATCAAATCTGCATTATCCTCAATATTCAACAACTTAATTGACAGACCAGCAGAATCTCCAATAGAGTTCGACCGAGCCCACAGAGCTCTTAAACCAAGATCATCGGACGATGCACCTCCAAGAGATATTATCTGCTGTCTAACAAGTTTCCCCCTTAAGGAAGAAATCCTCCACAGAGCGAGACAAAATGATGCCATCATGTTCAACGAAAAAGAAATCTTCCTTTACCAAGATCTCTCTCCAATCACACTAAAAAACAGAAGGGCGCTTAAACCATTACTTGAAATTCTAAAAGAAAAAAGCATCACCTATAGATGGAAATTCCCCTTTGCGCTGCAAGTATCATCTCAAGGCAAACAATTCCTTCTGCGTACCCCAGATGATTTACCTGCATTCTATGAGAATCTACACATGGACTATGTAGAACTCCCTGATTGGTACGCTGAATTTCTTGTTCCATCTGCAATCAATCAAGATCTGCCCTCTCCAGGTCCTTCTCCACTCAGCACACCTCTATCCAAAGGCAAACACAGCAGAAAATCAAACTATGATGGAAGATACTCCCCGGCGCCCAAGACACCCAGAACCAAAGAACAACGTTAAGACCTTTACATATTTTCTTTCACCATGTCCGACCAAAGCAATTATCCTAAAAGTTTGCTTTGGAGGCATATCATACACCTAATCAACACAGGAGACAGAAGAAATTCCTTCTTTTTTTTTTCTCTTCTTCTCTCCCTTTGTGCCTCCCTAAAGGTTGGGGAGCCTGAAGAGAAAGACATCAATTATTTTCAATCCTTTTGATCAGAATATTGCAGTAAAAGTTATACACATTAACTGTTGGCTTTCTCCCAGACAGATTGCTATTTCCACTTTTTCCTCAAGACTATATCATAGCTAGCTTTGAACATTCAACTCCTGATCGTTGATGCCAGAGAACTTTATGAGTCGTTTCACACCCTTAAATCGGTCTGAACTAAAAGGTTTACGGTAAGATAAAACTTATATCTCAACCAAGGGACTGAATCACCCCAAATGACACCTATCATTAATAGGATAAAACATAACTCATGAGATGAAAGACCCTTGGACTGTTTCCTGTCTGACCATCCTAAGGGCTGCATCTCGAACAGAAAACGATGATGTAATCATAAACTGCAATTCCATACTATTCTTAGTACTAAGATCTGACTCTGCAATCTTCTAAGAGTTAGCGCTTCTAAACTGATATATGGACAAGCTATCTCTTCATTTTCTAGTTTATTATCAAGCTATCCTGAACCCTTTCAGCTTAATAGGGTTAGAAGGTTTTATCTATTACCCTTAAAGCTGACCATGGACTAAAATTTTCTTTACCTTTAAAATATGTTAAACAGTTTTGTTTCCTTTTTAAGTTCTACAATACCGATATGTTCCTCAGGTTCTAAGACAGGCTGTCTTTAGAAACTAGTCATTGGGGTTTCACCCCAAATATGTTACTTTTATTTGAGTATCAACAAGATTATAATATCTTAAGGTGTTTATAAGTTTATTTCTTCTGATGCGGATACCGGAACCGGGTTACTCTATTTCTCAATATGATGCTATAGCACCATAAGACACTGATTGGATAGACCCTCTAGATTGGAAGAAAAATTTGAGATATTGATACCTGGTCACCTCCATAACCTAATCTGAAATAAGCTATATACCTAGACACATAATGAACAAATGACAACCCAATCTAGGAAAACATGCCCCAGACCTCAACTAAAATACTGACTCACTTAATGTTTCAATTGTACGCCACCCGGTTCTGAGTATTTAGCTGTAAGAATATTTGTCATTATAATAAAATGTAGGGGGTAGAGTTGAGCGAACACCTGGACGTTCGGGTTCTGCTGGTCCGTCCGAACTTCGGGACAAAGTCCGGGTCCGGGTCCGGACGGAACCCGAACGATCGCACGGACGCCTGGGCCTGAAACAGGGCTTCAAGCCTGCCTGGTCGTCTTGGGCTTGCAGGTCCACAAGCGAGTTGAGATGGGGGATGTAAAATAATATTACTGTTTATAAGAATGTCGATTTATGAGTCTTGGCCCACCGCATGTTAACTTTGTAATTCACTCAGTCATAAAATCAACTCCAGACCCCGTACAAAAGGATCTAACCCAACAGTAAACAAGTAATACACAGATCCATATATCGAATAAAGTCTAATCCAATACCTCCACTGGTCCATAGTTATAGAGTTTAAAAAGAAGGTTAGATCTCCCAGATAGGTTAGTCACAGAATACCA
>BLSH010135754.1:687803-709345 GCA_018402905.1 Glandirana rugosa
TGAAATCTCTAATTTCTGCTATCTGTCCTCAGAGCAACAGCACAGACAGCAGTAGTAAAGTAATCTATCTCAGGATGCAGGATCAGGTCTTAAAATGTCTCAAATCTGTCCCTCACGCAGTCAGCTACCTTTCCCTACACTAACCCAAGGAGCATGTGACTGCAGCACTGTGACTCCAGCTTATAAAGAGGCTGGGTCACATGATGCACTGGCCAATCACAGCCATGCCATTAGTAGGCATGGCTGTGATGGCTTCTAAGGGCAAACCAGTGAAACACTTGTTGATTGGCTGCCCTGCAGCTTCTCAACACGTGGAGTAAAATAGCAGAACCCCGGACCGAACCCGAACGATTTTTGAAATGTCCGGGTCCGGGTCCGTGCCACGGACACCCGAAAGTTCGGTACGGACCCGAACGTTACAGTCCGGGTTCGCTCAACACTAGTAGGGGGGATTCGGAAATGACCTCTCAACTAATGAGTACGACAATTGGATCACCCATATATAACTAGATACATTTCAATTATTAAAACTTAACAAACATAAAGTTTTCTATATAAATATAAAAGAGTGACCTAACTCAATTAACATAAAAATAAAGTTAACTATCCCACAAACCCTGGTTTACACAACCAAATAATTAATCCTTCTTAACCACTTCTATTTGCATTCTAATCGCCTGAGACTCGCGCCACCCATTCACCCCCCCAAGAAAGATAACTAAGCGACTTGAAACCACTTTTATAAATAAAGATAAAAATTAGACAAACAAGTTCACTTGAAGAACTACAACCTATGAGCTTTAGAAAAAGCTCAAGTATCTCTAATTAGGTACAGTTCACTCCACTAGACCATTCTAACTCTATTCTTTTATTCACCTCTTCTCAATCTATTGTCCCTACTATTCCCCCCCCCTCTTTTCCCTTTCTCCCTTTTTCTTCCTTTAACAACCTATTAACAGGAGAAACTGAGAAAATGACATACTCAATGTTTGGAAAATCTCCGGACATCATTTCTCACAACTTAAACGGTTTAAATATACCAGAAAAAAGATCTAAACTATTCAGAGAACTTAGACAGACTAATCCTAAAATTGTATTCATCCAAGAAACCCACTTTAAAGGATTAAACATTCCCAAACTAACAAACAACCAATTCACCAAAGCCTACCATGCCACAAATCCTTATGCCAAAACAAAGGGAGTATCCATTCTCCTAAACAAAAACTGCCCCTTCAATGTGACACAACAGCTAGCTGACCCAGAAGGAGGCTTCTTGTTTCTTAAGGGCGATTGGGAGGGAACTCCGATCACTCTAGCAAATGTCTACTTTCCGAATAAATCACATATAAATTTTTGCAACAAAATTATCAATGACCTAAAATGGTTTGCAAAAGGTTGCATTATCCTGGGAGGAGCTTTTAACCTTCCCATGGACCCGAAACAAGACACGTCAAATGGTCGCACACTGGTCACGTATAAAATATTAAAAAGAATTAAAACTCTACTCCAATCTTTATCTCTGATTGATACGTGGAGACTTACCCACCCCACTGAGAAAGATTTTACCTTCTTCTCCTCCCCTCACAAACGTTACTCTAGAATTGATTTGATTTTCATGTCTCAAAAAGATCTAAAATATATAGCCAAAGCTCAGATAGGGATTATTTCACTGTCCGACCACGCACCCACTTCACTAACTCTCAAAAATAGACCCAAACATAAACCAAATTTTGATTGGAGACTAAATGCAGCATTGTTGTTAGATAAAGAGATTCAAAATGACATCCAAAACAAACTTCTTGACTACTTCAAACATAATAAAAGTGAAGACACCAATCCCTTAAATAATTGGGAAGTACACAAATGCGTAATTAGAGGAGAGTTGATGAGGTGGGGTGCCAAAAAGAAAAAAGACAAACAACGTGAAATAGACAACCTGATCCAAAAAATCTCTAAGCTAGAAACACAACACAAACACTCCCTTTCTGAGAAAATTGAATCAGAATTAATCACATGCAAAAAAGAATTACAATCAATATTAGACTTGAAGGTCCAAAAAGCTTTATATTTTCGCAAACACATCTTCTATGAACAGGGAGATAAAACTGGAAAATTATTAGCTAGAGCCCTCAGAGATACAGATATGAATAGACAAATTCATATGATCCGCGACCAGGATGGTAATGTGACACACATCCCAGAAAAAATTGCAAAAATCTTCCACAATTACTATACTAAACTTTACAACCTTCAACCACACAGGAAACCCTCCCATTTAACTTCTAATAAAGTTGACTCTATAAATGAATTTTTGAAAAACAGCAAAATCCCTACCCTAACTAAAACTGACTCAGAATTACTAGAGAAAGACATTACCCCAGAGGAGGTCCAGAGAGCCATCAATGAACTAAAACCAGGCAAAAGCCCAGGTCCTGACGGGTTAACCTCACAATATTATAAAACATATGCAAATATATTAATAACTCATCTAGCCTCTACTTTCAACTCATTAAATTCAAATAAAACTAAATCAGATTCCTTCCAACTAGCACATATTACGGTTATTCCCAAACCCGGAAAAGATCACCAAGACTGCACAAACTACAGACCTATATCATTACTGAATATAGATCTAAAACTTCTAACCAAAATCTTAGCAAACAGATTGAAACCCTTACTCAACACAATAATTGGTCTTGATCAGGTTGGCTTTATGCCAGGAAGAGAAGCCAGAGATAATATCATTAAAGCTCTAAATTTGATCCATCTCACAACGTCCTCCAACACAGAAGGCCTTCTCCTGTCAACAGACGCAGAGAAGGCCTTTGACAGGGTATCATGGACATATATGTTCGCCACATGCGCACACGTGGGACTAGGTGAGAACATGCTAAATTGGATCAAAGCAACATATTCAAAACCCCCAAGCAAAGATCAAGATTAATAACATATATTCAGACCCTCTTAATATAAATAACGGAAATGATGCTCCAGCATTTGACAATATAGTGAGAAGGGCCCTGCTCAAAAGAGCTTACAATCTACAAGGGTAGGGCACAAAAGACTAGACACGTTAAACAAATCACATTGGAAAAGCAGGGATACAAATCAAGCTAATAACAAGCATGACTAACCTAATGTGATCAAAAGTCCTCGCCCCAAACCCCAAAAAAGTTACATGGCAGAATTATCATAAGCAAAAACAGACAAAATTAATACAAAAGCCAAAAACAAAGAGCACAAACTGCATTGACACACACACAGCAGGAATGAATTAGCAAGAACATTCCTTTTCAACAAAACCATTACATAGCAGTTGTAAGTCTAACATGTCATATTTAGAAGCAATCATCACACAGCCCTAGTGGGGTGTGAGTCAGGAATTATGCACACACCCCAAAAACCCACATGTATTTGTAACCCAATATACAGACTGCAAAGAAAGATTCAGGCCTGTTCTTAGGCCAAACGCCTGCCACAAATGGTGGCTTTTAAATAACCTAGCCAAGATTGCTCACCCCCACACACCCAGTAAAGGACACACCCATCGATTCTGTCTCCCTCACACCTGTTCATTACACATTACATTTACAAATAAAAACATGCCTCAGCATATATATCTGTGCAGGGTAAAGCTCAAAAAATATAACACTGGCCATGATCAATGATCCCAAACATCTCCAAATCACACTTGTATATTGTTGGGCATATGGAGGGTCCAAAACAGGAAATGACAACTTTGTGAGGGCTGTTTCACACAAATTTTTGACAAAGCACGTTCGTCATTCATCACAAGCATACAACATTTACATATCTGGGCCAAAACACCCCAAGTCTAGATTTGGTGCAAACCCATACTTGCTTGACTTATAATGTGATTTCTTGGGGTTCCATTATGTTGCAAGGACAATTTCTTTGAGATAAAGATACATTTCATCTCAACATGAAAAAGATTTATTTGGGGAAGTTACAATTGTACCATTATTATCAATGGCTGAAACTTGCATTGGGCTACATAACTCTCATTTTCACTCCCAAAAAACGCTCTTTAATCCATCGCTAATTTTGGTATTTATTATAGCGCCCCCTAAAAAAGCCATGGGAATTAAAATGAGAGTAGTTTGCCTGTCTGAGCATGCTCAGTTGTGCTTAGTTGTGCTGGCAGCTAGTTGTAAAGAGACAGGGAATTTATATCTTCTTAGACTTTAAAGTTATTTCAGTGTAGAAATCAATTTTTCACACAGTTTAAAAGCAGATTATAATGCATATTTCAGTCCTATTTAGTCAATCGTATCATGCTCTAAACATTATTTCCATGTGCAATTATCCAGGTCCTGGCTGGAGTAAGGGTTTGGGTGCCATTTGTTGTCTGGGAGCAATAGTGAATTCCATTTTGGGAATATTTTTGCTCCAGGGCTAGTGTGAATTCTGTTTGGGCACTAATTAGCGTGATTTGCGTCATTTTAGCACTATTTAGTGCCATCGCAGTAAACTATGTACTTTTGGGATTAAAAGGGATGAAAACCCATTGCAATGTTGTTACTTTAGTTAACCAGAAACAGCTGTTGTCAATTCACATTTGGCAACACAAGGGTTAGGGTTCTATTTCTCCTAATACACATTTAGAAGAGTTAGGACAGGCTTTACATTGTAACATGTATTTCTAAAACAATTTGACATAAATAAATCAATTTATAAAACATAAGTCATATGGGTAAATGAAAATAAATAATGTATACTAAAATAGGTCTTTATGTTAGATGCAATTTGAAGGGATATCTATTTTTGTAGTGACATTTGCAAACTGTTTGAATAAGGGAAGTTATTATCTGATGAAAGAAAGAGAGCAATTTAACAGAAAATATTTTAAAGGAAATCAAGACAAAAGCCAAGTCTCACCAATGTTCTGATACTAATATATATAAATTATATTATGGTCCATCAGGAATGTGATACAACCGTGATACACTTGGTATATGAATTTATTAACATAAAGAATTGATTTAAATTGATTTGGTCAATCATTTTTAGAGGGAAATGTCCTGTTTAGTGTTTGCATGTATCTATTTTATTACCAATAAATGTTGTATTCCCATATGTTTAACTGTTAAAATCAAGGATGCACAAATGGTATTCATCATTCAAATTAAACACTTGCCTACAGGGCACTTTTACCCCCTTCCTGCCCAGGCCAATTTTCAGCTTGCAACGCTGTCACAGTTTGAATGACAATTGCGTGGTCATGCAACTCTGTACCCTAACACATTTTTCCCCACAAATAGAGCTTTCTTTTGGTGGTATTTAATCACCACTGGGTTTTTTATTTTTTGCTAAAAAAAAAGACAGCACATTTAAAAAAAAAATTTTTTTTTTCTTAGTTTCTGTCAGAAAATGTTGTAAATAAGTAATTTTCCCCCTTCAATGATGTGCGCTGATGAGGCTACACTGATGGGCACTGATGAGGTGGCACTGAAGGGCACTGATGAGAAGGCACTAATATGCAGCACTGATGGGCACTGATAGGTGGCACTGATATGTATCACTGATGGGCACTGATAGGTGGCACTGATAGGCACTGATAGGCAGCACTGATGGGCAGTGATAGGTGGCATGAATAGATGGCACTGATGGGCACTGATGGGCGGCACTAATGGGCATTGATGGGTGACACTGATGAGCAGGCACTGATGGGCACTGAAAGGCAGCATTTACTGGCATCACTGATGGGCACAGAATGGCCTCACTGATGGGTACAAATTGGCATCACTGATGGGCAAAGATTGGTGTCACTGATGGGCACAGATTGATGCCACTGATGGGCACAGACTGGCATCACCGATGGGCACTGTTGGGGCTGCACTGATCATCAGGGCCCTGATATAGGTCTCCCCTGTGAGGAGATGCCACTGATCGGCTCTCCGCTCCTCACACTGTGTGAGGCAAGGAGGGATGATGAATGGCACTTCCGTGTTTACATGTGTACATGTTACATTGGTAGAGAGCTGCATCATGGATTAGGGAATGAATATGTTTATCGATACAGTGTACTATGTACTGTGGACCATTGCTTTCCCATGCCCCTCTATTAGCCACATAAATGCAATGTATTACCCAATTTTTGGTAAAGTATTAAAGAAGATGACGTTGTGCCATGTAAATAGATTTCAAACCTTAAAATTGCGTGCACCTCTGAAAAGGTGAAAAACTTCCGTACCTTATATTTTTTTCATAGGCAATGGTTTAAAAGCTCCTACAGGTCATCAGTGTAGAATTACGGGAGTTACACAGGAGTTCTGGTGCTAAAATTATTGATCTCACTGTGTGTGTGGGGGGGGGGGCATTAAAACATTTTTATGTTTTATGTGTGTCTTTAAATGTTTAAAACATTTTTTTTTCAATTATTATTTTTTTTTACATGACTTTATTGCTATCACATAGGGGCTATTGACCAACCCTGTGTGATAGCATATAGGTAATAGGTTCTCTTTACAAGATATTTAGGGTCTATTAGACTCTGGGAGTCTCCTCTGTACTCCACTGCAGCTGATGGAACACAAATCGTGTTCCATCAGCTGTTTCCCCAGGCACTGGTTGTCAGCTAATGACCAGGAAGGGACTTCATATACCTCACTTCCTTGTCTGTGCACAGGAGGTCCACTGAGTTCCCGCTGCCTTTCCCAGCAACACTTACCATGACTGCACAGGGACTGCATGGGGGGACAGCAGAGCCCAGTAAAAATGGCAGGGGAGGGAGGTTGCGCGGGGGTGGCACATCGCAACGGTTGTTGTGGAAGTGATAGGCGGCTTCACAGCCACTTGTATCACTTCCACATGAACGCTGAAAGTCGGCTTTACTGAAGTATCACTTCCACATGAAAGCCGGCCATCGACTTTACTAAATTACACACACTCCCCGCCGTTATAGCAGCCAGGAGTGTGTAAAAAAGCACATGTCTGCAGATCAGTGCCCAGCCAGTGTGAAGTCAAGTGGCTCTAAAGCAGAGAAGACACAAACAGCCAGTCAAATAGCATTTTCTGAATGAGTTAGGCAATGGAAGCCTGCATATTTCTTTTAGAGAAGATTTAAACATAGATGGAAAATCATCCTTTATACATGATGTAACTGTAGCTATCAGTATGCTTCTGTCATGTATACATTATATTGGATATTTTTTAGACAATCAATTTTTAAAAGTTTTTGCAATAGTTTTGAATAGAATTCCAGTCATAACTTTAAGTAGAATATGTCAGGTTCAGGTTTTTATTGCCCCTTTCACTTTCGGGAAAATGTAATTTCATTTTCTGTCCTAATAGACTGTCGCCACCAGGATAGAAAGTGAGTAGAAATCTGAAATGGTACAATTGTCACAGTAACATGTCAACAACACCTGTCTGAGTGACAACTGTCCAAGGTGGGATTTCCTCTCATATTAGGAAGGTTTCTTCTGACTTTCTGCTGTGTCTCCAGGACAGGAAGCAAACTAAATTTTCCCCAATGTTACGGGGGAAAGAAACTCACAACTGTGGTCACCTTTCCCTACTCTTTTCAAAATTAGGCTTGAAGTAGTACTTTAAAATGAAAATGGGTAAAATAAATGTAAAAGGCTAATGCTCTTTCTTGTAATGCATGCTGACTATACAAAGAAAGAAGAGAAATAACTCATCGGCATAATAAGAAAACATTCAAGTAATGAAACTTAGGTAGGCATTTATATTTTTTTTACTAAAGATATAAAAATGAATTTCTAAGAGGAGCAATAAAACCACATAAATGTGATCATTTAGTTTGCAAGTTTACCTTGGGGTAATAAGATATTAAATATTGCAGTAATTGTATTAAAGTTATACAGAAGAAAAACTAGTAAAAAGCAGCTAAGTGAGAAATGAATATCTGCAAAAGGTTTTAAAGTTCATAAAAAGAAAATGTTTACCATTTAAATCAGTAAAAGAGAACTAAAAATTCAAACTGAACAAGAACATAGAGAGTGACACTGAGATCAATTTTAGATTAATCCTTCTATTTGCCAATGTTACAGCTTATTCTGTCAAATATAATTTATTCAGCCTATAAACAACTCTCTGATACATAATCAGAGAACAAATAATATGTGCTTTATGCCCCAACAACCCAGTTATTCGCCCATTGAGCACTGCTATCTTGCTCTTGGATAACACAGGAGAGGTGAAACCAAACTTTCAATCACAGACTGCATATCAAGCACGCCTCTTTCTTTTCCTTGATAGTGGGATTGAATTAAAATAAAGATGGGGGGTTAGCAGGTAACTTCTAACAAAAATGCCAATTTTTATATTAATGAGAGCATTGTTTATACAACTAAAAGCTTCTGTATGGTAACAGTAGTACTGCCAATCCAAAAACATGTGAACAAAACTAGGTTTACTACTAATTGACATGCAACAGGCTCATCAATTAGCGGTGATAATGCTAATAATCATAACTGCAGCAATTTTCATCTGTAACACAAGCAGTCACAGCCTAAAAGAGACTCTAGTCTGAATTCAGGAGCAGTACATACAATATTGTTGTCATGTCATCACAGGAAGCTGCACTAGGTGGACTTACTGACATGCTCAACAGATATTTGTGGGACTTTGCAGGGGGGCATAAGGAAAACTATAAGTTAAATGCACCTATCATTTAATACTGCAGCACAAGTACTTTTAGGAAGCCTTAGCTCTACTTTAATATTGCTTTGGCTACATGTTTTAGCCCCCGTTCACATTGGGACAATTTGACTTTTCAAATCACATGCCAAATTAGAGCCTATTGGCGGCAACAGCACCGACTTCGCGGCACCACACCGAAAAGTAGTTCCTGTACTATTTTTGGCGACTTCGGGAGCTATTTCAAGTAAAAAGAGTATACACACAGACCAATACTTCAGCTTTTATCTACGCATTACTGGACTAAACCAGTCTACTCCACCCTAATTTGTCAATAATGCTCTCATCTGAAAATGCCTGCTTGTGATGCAGGAGAGAACTCCTAAACAATTACAGTACAGCTCCCTTGCTGTTTCTTTAATACAGAAAGCCCAATTCCAAATTAGAGGCTGTAATACTAGACAAGGTGTTCTCTGTTTTTTGCTGCAGTGGATTGCACAGAATATAAGTTGTATTATATAGCTGAAAAATTGTCAACATTGTAAAATTAGCACAGCTAATGTTTTCTTTTTTTAACCACTTTAAGACCGAGCCTCTTTTTGGAGTTTGGAGGTTATCAGCTAAAAACAGGTTTTTTTGCTATAAAATTACTTAGAACCCCCAAACATTATATATTTTTTTTTTCTAAGACCCTAGAGAATAAAATGGCGGCCATTGCAAAACTTTATGTCACACCGTATTTGCGCAGCGGTCTTAAAAGCGCGATTTTTTTTGAAAAAATTCAGTTTTTTGAGTTAAAAAATAAGACACCAGTAAAGTTAGGTCAATTTTTTTTCATATTGTGAAAGATAATGTTACGCCGAGTAAAATGATACCCAACATGTCATGCTTCAAAATTGCGTCCGCTCGCGGAATGGCGACAAACTTTGCAACATAAAAATCTCCATTGGCGACGGTTAAAAAATTCTACAGGTTAGCTTTTTTGCGTTACAGAGGAGGTCTAGGGCTAGAATTGTTGCTCTCGCTCTAACGATCGCGGCGATACCTCACATGTGTGGTTTGCACACCGTTTTCATATGTGGGCGGGACTTACGTATGCGTTCGCTTCTGCGCGCGAGCTCGCAAGGACGGTGCGCTTTAAATTTTTTTTTTTTTTTTTTTATTATGTATTTTACTTTTTAATTTTTATTTTTACAACTTTTTAAGGAGATCACTTTTATCCGACGCAGAATCGCCTCCTGAAAAAACGATACCGGGGTTATGGTAGCTATCTGCTACCATAACAACGGTATCCCACTTCAAAGTACCGCCGTCAAACGACGTACGGCGGTCCGGAAGTGGTTAAAGTATTTATTTCCACTTTTTTTTCGATATTTCATTTACCCCAGTGCCCTATTTCTCCTCAGAAATGAGTGTAGAATGTATTGAATACATCAGTTGCTATTTTGTCCAGGAAACAAAAGTGCAGCAAATAAAAAGTTTCATGGTTACATAGTTAGATATAGTTACATAGTTAGTCTGCTTGAAAAAAGACACACGTACATCTAGTTCAACCAATAAAAGAGAAAAAAATATTATACAATCCTATATACACAATCCTATACCCACAGTTGATCCAGAGGAAGGCAAAGAACTCGACAAAGCATGATCCAATTTGCTCCAGCAGGGGAAAAAATCCTTCCTGGTCCCCCAAGAGACTATTCGGATATTTCCCTGGATCAACTTTACCTATAAATGTTTGTATCCAGTTATACTATGTGCATTTAGGAAATAATCCAGGACTTTTTTTTAAAGAGGAAGTAAACAGTGATGGGGTTTACTTCCTGTATATTCCACTGCAAAGTAAAATCATTGCATAGGAGCCCATTATGTGTCACTTACCTGCAAACTAAGCATGCAATGTCTCCTGTGCAGGCAGAATCCATCTTCAGCCCCTCCTCCTTCCAGGGCCATGACTTCAGCTCTGCGACTGGCCAGAGTCGGGTGACGTCACTCCCACGCATGCGCGTGGGACCCACCAGTCACGGCATGAACGAAGTGAAGAAACGGCACAATGTGCCGTTTCTTCACTGCGAATGTGGCGAATGACGTCGGCAATGCAAGTACACTGTTTATCTCCTAAACCATGCAGGTTTAGGAGATATGCAGGGAACCTACAGGTAAGCCTTATTATAGGCTTACCCGTAGGTTAAAGTGGTTGTCACGGGTTGACAACCCCTTTAAAGCAATCTACTGAGCTCTACAGAACCAGCTCTTGAGGGAGTCTAGTCCACATTTTCACAGCTCTTACTGTTAAGAATCCATTCCATATTTGGAGATTAAATCTCTTTTCCTCCACACATAAAAAGTGCCCCCATGTCCTCTGTGATGACCTTAAAGTGAATAACTCAACACCAAGTTCACTATATGGACCACTTATGTACAGTATCTCAGAAAAGTGAGTATACCCCCTCACATTTTTGTAAATATTTTATTATATCTTTTCATGTGACAATACTGAAGAAATTACACTTTGCTACAATGTAAAGTAGTGAGTGTACAGCTTGTATAACAGTGTAAATTTGCTGTCCCCTCAAAATAACTCAACACACAGCCATTAATGTCTAAACCGCTCGCAGCAAAAGTGAGTACATCCCTAAGTGAAAATATCCAAATTGGGCCCAAAGTGTCAATCTTTTGTGTGGCCACCATTATTTTCCAGCACTGCCTTAACCCTCTTGGGCATGGAGTTCACCAGAGCTTCACAGGTTGCCACTGGAGTCCTCTTCCACTTCTCCATGATGACATCACGGAGCTGGTGGATGTTAGAGACCTGGTGCTACTCCACCTTCTGTTTGAGATGCCTCACAGATGCTCAATAGGGTTTAGGTCTGGAGACATGCTTGGCTAGTCCATCACCTTTACCCTCAGCTTCTTTAGCAAGGCAGTGGTCATCTTTGGGTTCGTTACCATGTTGGAATACTGCCCTGTGGCTCAGTCTCCTAAGGGAGGTGATCATACTCTGCTTCAGTATATCACAGTACATGTGGCATTCATGGTTCCCTCAATGAACTGTAGCTCCCCAGTGACAGCAGCACTCATGCAGCCCCAGACCATGACACTCCCACCACCATGCTTGACTGTAGGCAAGATACACTTGTCTTTGTACTCCTCACCTGGTTGCTACTACACATGATTGACACCATCTGAACCAAATAAGTTTATGTTGGTGTCATCAGACCACAGGACATGGTTCCAGTAATCCATGTCCTTAGTCTGCTTGTCTTCAGCAAACTGTTTGCAGGCTTTCTTGTTCATCATCTTTAGAAGAGGCTTCCTTCTGGGACAACAGCCATGCAAACCAATTTGATGCAGTGTGCGACATATGGTCTGAGCAATGACAGGCTGACCCCCACCCTTTCAACCTCTACAGCAATGCTGCACTCATACGTCTATTTCCCAAAGACAACCTCTGGATGTGACGCTGAGCACCTGCACTCAACTTCTTTGGTCGACCATGGCGAGGCCTGTTCTGAGTGGAACCTGTCCTGTTAAACCATTGTATGGTCTTGGCCACCATGCTGCAGCTAAGTTTTAGGGTCTTGGCAAGCTTCTTATAGCCTAGGCCAGGGGTAGGCAACCTTGGCCCTCCAGCTGTGGTGAAACTACAAGTCCCATGAGACATTGCAAGACCCTGACATTCACAGACATGACTCCTAGAGGCAGAGGCATGATGGGATTTGTAGTTTCACCACAGCTGGAGTGCCAAGGTTGCCTACCCCGGCCTAGGCCATCTTTATGTAGAGCAACATTTCTTTTTTTTCAGATCCTCAATGAGTTCTTTGCCATGAGGTGCCATGTTGAACTTCCAGTGACCAGTATGAGAGAGTGAGAGCGATAACACCAAATGTAACACACCTGCTCCCCATTCACACCTGAGACCTTGTAATACTAACGAGTCACATGACACTGGGGAGGGAAAATGGCTAATTGGGCCCAATTTGGACATTTTCATTTAGGGATGTACTCTTTTTTTGTTGCCAGCGGTTTAGACATTAATGGTTGTGAGTTGAGTTATTTTGAGGGGACAGCAAATTTACAATGTTATACAAGGCGTACACTCACTACTTTACATTGTAGCAAAGTGCCAGTTCTTCAGTGTTGTCACATGAAAAGATATAAAATATTTACAAAAATGTGAGGGGTGTACTTAATTTTGTGAGATACTGTATGTAGACATCCTCTTCTCAAGAATGAATAAATCCAGTTCCTCTAATATTTCCTCATAGCTGTGCTCCTCCATGCCTCTTATCAGTTTGGTTGCTCTTCTCTGCACTTTCTCCAGTTCGCAATATCTTTTTTGTGAATTGGTGCCCAAAACTGAACTGTGTATTCCAGATGAGTTCTTACTAATGATTTGTACAGGGGTAAAATTATATCTATCTTTCTCTTTGCAGTCTATACCTCTATTAATACAAGAAATTATTTTGCTCACTTTGGAAACCGCTACTTGGCATTTTATGCCATTATTAAGCTTATAATCTACCAGAACACCCTTCTCCACCATTGATTCCCCCAGTTTTACTCCCCCTAATATGGATGATGCATGCATATTCATAGCCCTCAAATTGCATAACTTTACATTTAACAACATTAAACCTCATTTGTCACATAGCTGAAAAATTAAACAGTGCATTGAGGTTGGCTTGTAAGTTGGAAACATCCTGCAAGGATGTTACTCCACCGCATAGCTCGGTGTCATCTGCAAAGACTGAAATGGTACTTTTAATCCCAGACCCTATATCATTTAATACTATATTAAAAAGTAGTAAGGGTCCCAAACTGAACCTAGGGGTACACCACTGATAACCTTAGACCATTCAGAGTATGAATCATTAACCACTACTCTCTGAATACAATCTTTTCGGCAGTTTTCTATCTATTTACAAGCTGATTTTTCCAAGCTTGTAGAATTTACCTTAAACATTAACCATCTGCGGGGAACTCTGTCAAACGCTTTGGCAAAATCCAAGTATATTACATCCACAGTCATTCCTCTTCCCAAGGTTTTGCTCACCTTCTCATAAAAATATATCAGATTTGATTGATAACTTCTGTCTTTCATGAATCCATGCTGTCTGTTGCTTAAAATATTTTGTTTCAGCAAGAACTAATCTATGTGGTGTTTTATTAAACTCTCTAGTATCTGCCTAACCAGGAGTTAAACTAACAGGTCTAAAGTTACTTGGTAAAGACTTTTATACCTTTTTAAATACAGTATATGCACCACCTTAGCCTTACGCCAATCTAGTGGCACTATTCCAATCATTAAAGAGTCCCTAAAAATTAGAAACAATGGCTTTGAAATGACAGAGCTCAATTCTTTTAAGAACCGTGGGTGTATGCAATCTGGTCCAGGTTCTTTTTTCACCATTATTCTGTCTAAATATTTCTGGACCATGTCAATTTTGAGCCATTGTGGATCATTTGGGGCTGTGTCAATTCCATCCCCATTATGGACATGAGCTCCCCCATGCTCCTTTTTATACACATTTGCCCTCTCCTGGTCCCCAGTCATCCACTCTAGATTATTTTGTAAAGGGCCTACTTGCTCAGACCTGACCTACTATTACTATATTTGAAGAATTTTTGGGGATTTGTCCTAATATCTTTTGCAATCTGTCATTGATTTTTTGTGGCCTTGATTTCCTTTTTACATATGTTGTTATATTCTTTGTAACAATGATGATAGTGTTCCTTCATTTTTACATTTCTTATTATTTATAGAAACTTTGCCCATGTTATTATTTTATGTTTAGCCTATTAAACATATTGCCCGTGGGAATATATTTTGCAGTGTGTTCACATACAGTCTTTTTGAAGAATTCCCATTTCTGTTCTGTGTTTGTCAATGCCAATATTCCCTTCCAGTCTAAGACTAGCAGAGCAGCCCTCACCCTTGGAAAATTTGCTGTCATAAAGTTAAGCATTTTTATCTTTCCAGGCATGTGCTTGTTGTTTACAGTTTACATTAAATGACATGATGTTATGGCCACTGCTACCCAGATGTTCTTTTATATGTACATTGGTAATCCAAGCTCTGCATGGTTTGAGATTACCAGGTCCAGCAGAGCATCTTTCCTAGTCTGGCCTATTTACTGTACCATAAAATTATCTTGTAATAGGTTTATACATTTTTGCCATTTAACTGTTCCTGCAGTGCCATTACTCCAGTCAATTTCCAGGTGATTATTATCACTGTCCCAGCCCTTGCAGCTTTTTCTATCTGTGCAATGAACTGAGTCTCCACCTCCTCATTAACACTGGGTGGCCTATAACAAACTCCAATGATTACCTTTGTAGTATACACACCCATGTGCAGTTTCACCCATAATGCTTCAGTCTCATCACACTCTCCATCAACTAGGTCCTCTTTCACACTTACTTTGAGATCACTTCTCACAGAAAGACAGAGACAGAAACCACCAACTTTCCTTTTTCATGAATTATAACGTTTTTTTTCAGAACAGTACACCACCCAAAGAGAAACAAAAGCCACAAAGAAACTAAAATAATTTTCATACGTTTGACATATTTATTACCGTTTTTTGTTTTGTTTAGAATTCTAAAACTGGCCAGAGTTTGTGTGATTGCTTGTGACACTCGTTGGAGCATTAGGTTGCAAGCTCCTTTCAAGTTGATGATTAAAGTGCAACACATTATTCATTTTGTGAAATATTCAGCCAATATATAAATTAAAAGAATACATAGTTAACATGATTACCATTTAGGAGGCTTATTTTGTACAGATAACCCAAAAGGCTAAAGCAAAAAAAAAAAGGTGTTTATAGCTTGTGTCTTTATGTAAGTTCTAACTGTATTGCATACCTTTGACTTCTTCATGTCCAACAATGTACAATATTTGTCTAATTTCTGAATGACGTATTGATTAGCCAACAGCATTTATAGCAACTTGCTTGACGGATGTTTAAAAATCCCATTCAAGATACATGATGTGCACTAACCACTTTGAGTGCTTCAAAGATTATAACAAAGATAGACATGCAAAGACAGCTCAAGGAGAACAACTTTTTACTGGATGTGGACATTTTGCTACACAAAAACGTTATTGAAGTACACAGGGTATGTGTAATATACCCTGTCCTTCTCCTCTGCTGCAGCTCCCACTTGCATTTGCTGGCAATTCTTGGTTGTAGAACAACAGGTGCTTTCATACAACAGACCTGCTGACAGTGTTTATAAACACTGTTTAGATTTGGGATTCAGAGATACAAAATAACTTTGTTACTTTTGTTTTTACTGTGCTTCATACATCTTCAGATAAAATGGATGAGCATTGATATGCATATGATTTCAGTTAAAGCAACTTGGCAGGGTTAATTAGCTAATTATACAAGGTTAGTTAATTAGTTCCCATTTGACCCATTATTAGAGTTGAGCGAACACCTGGATGTTCGGGTTTGGTGGGTCCGGCCAAAATTTCGGGAAAAAGTCCGGGTTCGGTACCGAACTTGACCTGAACTTTACCCCGAACCCCATTGAAGTCAATGGGGACCCGAACTTTTCGGCACAAAAATGACTGTAAAAAAGTCCTGGAAAGTGCTAGAGGGCTGCAAAAGGAAGCAAAATGATTTTAGAACAATAATCTGTCCCTTACAGCAACAGCAGGAACCTGACCCTATAGGAGTAGGCAATGATTTTAGAACAATAATCTGTCCCTTACAGCAACAGCAGGAACCTGACCCTATAGAACTAGAAGATGATTTTAGAACAATAATCTGTCCCTCTAAGCAGTAGACTCTACCTAGTCCAGTCAGATCATTCTGTAATGCAGGATGAGATGTTATTAGATTTGCAATCTGTCCCTCACAGCGCCGGCAGAATCCTCTCCCTACACTACCCAGAGAGCATGTGACATGCAGCACTAAGTGACTCCAGCTTATAAAGAGGCTGGGTCACATGGTGCACTGGCCAATCACAGCCATGCCATTAGTAGGCATGGCTGTGATGGCTTCTAAGGGCAAACCAGTGAAACGCTTGTTGATTGGCTGCTCTGCAGTTATTCAATATGCGTGATCAAATACCCGAACCCAGAACCCGAACTTTTTTTCAAATGTCCGGGTTACTGACACCCCAAAGTTTGGTACGAACCCGAACTTTACAGTTCGGGTTCGCTCAACTCTACCCATTATTAAACCTTACTTTGCCCTAAGCATCTCTAATTACTCATTTTCCCCTTCTCCCATTAGTTATTATTTTCCTTTCTTTTTGAATAATAGAATTTAAACTCATTCTATCTCTTTTTTTTAAATGTTAAAAAAGAGTAAAACTGTTTTTAAAAATCCTTGCTTACATTTGTAAATAATGCTTTGTACCAGAATCATATTTTTGGTGTCATGTTAAACAGAATAAATAATAGAATGCATTTATACTTTTTATCTAACACTGATCAAAATGGAAAAAAAGTGTTTATGTTATTTTTTTTTTTGCCTATTAATTACACGGTTGCATAAAAAGTCATTTATGCAATACAATGTCACCCAAAGAAAGCATTGCTTGTCCTAAAAAAACAATACAATGTTTAACACACACACACACACACATATATATATATATATATATATATATATATATATATATATATATATATATATATATATAAAACATTGTTATCTTAAGTAATTCCAAAGTTATTGCTCACATATTAGAAATGTAATAATTGCTCTGGTCCATAGGAGGTTTACAGGTGTGGAAACTAAAGTGGTTAAAGATTATGCTTGGAAGAGTACATCTAAACTCTGTTTTAGAGAACACCAAATGCTGTTAAGAAACATGTACTGTATATTTATGATTGGAATGATCAGCAAAAGGGATTAGCAAAATTAAAAATCGCTATTTTATTAAAGCGTTAGGATGCCACCATCCTCTGCAGTAAAGAATGCTTTTTACTAAATATATTGCTATGTTTTGAGCCATAACTAACTAATTTTAAGAAAAGAACTTTGAATCTTTCAATCAAAAGTTGATCTTTTTCTCTTAAAGGATAAGTTCACCTTTTGTTACATGTTACACTCATATTCAGGGTGTAACATGTAGCATGTTACAAATCCACCAGCCCCTGCGCCCCATGGCTCCCCATTGTGACAGGCAGCAGGGATATTCATCCACCGCTTTCTGTCACAATTTTCAAAGAACGTGGCAGTGCGGGGCTTTGCCAGCCCGGCCGTGCCATTCATTCACAGAGTTCTGTGGATGGACAACTACAAGGTCCAGCAGCCTTTGCCACTGTCGGCTTGTAGTTCTCAATGAACTACCACAGTACTGTTGAGCACTGTGGTAGTTCATTGAAACTCCTGTCAGTGTGTAACTGCTTGGCTGTTTGATGTATGGCCAAACAGCTTACACACAGTGTCTGCAAGAGCCCTGCATTGCATCCATGATCTGCTGATTGCAGGTGCAATCCTTTCCAGGCTCCCAATAAAAAAAAAAATAAATGCACTTTTTTTTACCTGAAAAAAGATGTGCATTTATTATTTTTTTTTAAAAAGGTGAACTTATCCTTTAATGTGGCAAGAGTGATTAGTATTTGTACAGGGTTTCCGAAAAGAAGCCTTTCAGTCTATCAAATAGGTACAAAAATGTATATAAGCTTCCCAATAGCAATAAAAAATGTAAATATCAGTCAGTTTATCCACATTTATGATATCCGCCAATTTACAATAAGAAATACTTTATTACTGCAACGGAAGACAACCTAAGTGTAAAAGTTATTGGTTGTTATTATAAACAAAGTTGCAGATGGATCCCTAAAATAGGGATGCCCTCAGGACAGTACAGGTACTATTCCCATAGGACACCAGAGCTGAGGATTGGGGAGGGGGGGGTTAGCACTACAGGGAGAATGGACATGACATTATTTCTGCAAGAAGCATGATCCCTCAGTTGCTCACCCCTGCTCTAGGTCATAATAATTCTTCTGCTTTCATGTTCAATTAGGAGTTGCAGAATTTTAATTTGCCACACCAAGTAAAATCCTCCCAGATAGCTCTTATCCCATTACTGCATTCTGTTGCCATCTCATATCAGGTATTCTGAACTACCTGTATCTGCCATTTGACTGGTGATGAACCTCCCAGACCTGCAGTTCCATGACACAAGTTCCATCTCAAACTCTGTGTTCTCAGCTTGATTAAGCACCAGTGGGCACCAAAGTGCTTTTATATAATTGTTGGTAGTGTGAGAAACATATGCTATGTTGGTTGTGTGGTTGTCACTATACAAACACATTAAAACAGGTATATATATATATATGTATTTTACAATTATTAATCACAGGGTAACATGTTGTTGATGTTCTAATTCACAATTTCCCAGTTCTCAAATTCTACACTTATAAATGCAACACGGTAGTGATTCACTTTTTTCTTTATTTTCATATTATGTTTCCTTATTCTGTATGTTTCATTGTAGCACTTCTTACGTTCTGTGTGCTGGGCTTAATACTTATTAGTCTCAATTCACAAATCTTTAGCTTAAGGAATGGTCTTTATTTTAGCCACTGGACTATAAATTTAAAATTGCATTGGCCGCAACTAAATTTACTACCATTACAATATTCTGAAAACAAGGATCCTTGGGGCTATTATTTGTTCATATTCTGCATAAATGCTGTTGCTCTATCAGCTATCAAATACTAGCAGAGCTTCATCACTGATTGATCTTCTAGGTAATTATCCATTATTCCCCCCAAGGTATTTTTGAGGACACAGCTGTAAGTGGGGCCAGCTTGAGGCAAGAGTACAATTCTGTCTATCTCAGCCTATTTTTGCCACCTCTGAAAGTCACGATGAGCTTTTGGATGACCTGTTTCCTACATCTTCATTAATTTTGCAAACATGGGTGCTGTTCTCTGGGGTCTGCCTGATGAGAAGGTTTCAAGAATAGATGAAGGCCTTATGTGTTATGAGCTTTAGTAAGAATGGGCATGCTAGCCAAGAGAACACACCCTGTCTTCTCCCTTAAAGCAGAACTCTGGGATCGACAAAAAATCCCCCATTAGTACACCCCCCACACTAAACAGTTATTACTAGTGGTGAGCGAACCCGGACTGTAACGTTCGGGTCCCTACCAAACTTTCGGGTGTCCGGGACCCGGACCCGAACACGGACATTTCAAAAAACGTTCGGGTTCGGGTTCTGGTGGTTGATCACGCATGTTGAATAGCTGCAGGGCAGCCAATCAACAAACGTTTCACTGGTTTGCCCTTAGAAGCCATCACAGCCATGCCTACTAATGGCATGGCTGTGATTGGCCAGTGCATCATGTGACCCAGCCTCTTTATAAGCTGGAGTCACAGTGCTGCATGTCACATGCTCTTGGGTTAGTGTAGGGAGAAGAAGCTGCCAGCGTGAGGGAGAGATTACAGACATTCTAACATCTGATCCTGCATCCTGAGATTACTACTGCTGTTGCTCTGAGGGACAGATAGCAGAAATTTGAGATTTCACATACTGCTGCTTTGAGTTGCAGATTGCAGATCAAACTCTGCATAAAACAACGATTGCTATGATCGTGCACAACGATCAGATTGTTGGAGTAATTGAGATTTCACATACTGCTGCTTTGAGTTGCATATTGCAGATCAAACCCTGCCTAACACAACGATCGTACACAACGATTAGATTGTGGGATTGTACACAATGATCAGATTGTGCGATCGTATGCAACAAACAGATTGTGGGAGTAATTTGAGATTTCACATACTGCTGCTTTGAGCGATCTGACTGAACTAGGTAGAGGCTTCTGCTTAGAGGGACAGATTATTGTTCAAAAATCATTGCCTACTCCTATAGGGCCAGCTGTTGCTGTAAGTGACACATTATTGTTCAAAAATCATCTTCCAGTTCTAAAGGGAGAGTTTCCAGCTGTTGCTTAGAGGGACAGATTCTTGTTCAAAAACCATTGCCTACTCCTATAGGGCCAGCTGTTGCTGTAAGTGACACATTATTGTTCAAAAATCATCTCCTAGTTCTAAAGGGAGAGTTTCCAGCTGTTGCTTAGAGGGACCGATTCTTGTTCAAAAGCCATTGCCTACTCCTATAGGGCCAGCTGTTGCTGTAAGTGACACATTATTGTTCAAAAATCATCTCCCAGTTCTAAAGGGAGAGTTTCCAGCTGTTGCTTAGAGGGACAGACTCTTGTTCAAAAACCATTGCCTACTCCTATAGGGCCAGCTGTTGCTCTAAGTGACACATTATTGTTCAAAAATCATCTCCTAGTTCTAAAGGGAGAGCTTCCAGCTGTTGGTGTGAGCGACCGATTCTTGTTCAAAAGCCATTGCCTACTCCTATAGGGCCAGCTGTTGCTGTAAGTGACACATTATTGTTCAAAAATCATCTCCCAGTTCTAAAGGGAGAGTTTCCAGCTGTTGCTTAGAGGGACAGATTATTGTTCAAAAACCATTGCCTACTCCTATAGGGCCAGCTGTTGCCGTAAGTGACACATTATTGTTCAAAAATCATCTAGTTCTAAAGGGAGAGTTTCCAGCTGTTGCTTAGAGGGACAGATTCTTGTTCAAAAACCATTGCCTACTCCTATATGGCCAGCTGTTGCTGTAAGGGACACATTATTGTTCAAAAATCATCTCCCAGTTCTAAAGGGAGAGTTTCCAGCTGTTACTTAGAGGGACAGATTCTTGTTCAAAAACCATTGCCTACTCCTATAGGGCCAGCTGTTGCTGTAAGTGACACATTATTGTTCTATTACACAGTGAATGTCGTTGTCGACCGGGATATCCTCATCCGTTACCAAAAACTTGTTCTTAGACAGGGAGATTCGTTGTCGACCTTTGAGAGGGAAATCTTGATCCTCTACTAAAAACTTGTTATTACACAGTGAATGTCGTTGTCGACCGGGAT
>BLSH010135754.1:720254-760834 GCA_018402905.1 Glandirana rugosa
GTAGTGTCACGGGGAAAAGTAGTCCACAGGGGTAGTGTCACGAGGAAATGGTAAAGGAGCACTGTGATGGGGACACCTGATGTAAAGGAGCACTGTGATGGGGACACCTGATGTAAAGGAGTACTGTGATGGGGACACCTGGTGTAAGGGGGCACAGTGATGGGAACAACCGGTGTAAAGGGGCACTCTGATGGGCACACCTAATCTAAAGTGCACTCTGATGGGCACACCTGATGTAGTGGGGACACCTGATGTAAAGAGGCATTATGATGGGGACACCTGATGTAAAGTAGCACTCTGACGAGGACACTGTATGTAAGGGGGCATTGTGATGGGGGAACCTTATATGATGGGGCACTCTATTGGCGACAAATGAGGTAAGGGGGCACACTGATGGGAGAAACCAGCTGTAAAGGGGCCTTCAATTGCAGAAACCTGATGTAAGGGCACTCTGACAAGAAAACCTGATGTAAGGAAGTACTCTGATGGTGGCAACTGATTTTTGGGGGTAGTGTGATGGCGGCACCCAATGTAATGAATGACTCGGATAGGGGCAACTGATGTAAGGGGGAACATTAATGGGGACATTTACATTTACAGAGTATTACCAAAGTGTGTGGAGGAAACCGTAGCTAAAGCGCCAAAGAGGATGGCTTATTCCAAGAAAAGGAAGGTAGACGCTGAAAACCGAGCCTTCAAAGATGAATGGACAGACCAATATATGTTCGTCCTACCTATGGGAAGTTTAAAACCAGTTTGTCTCATTTGTTGCGAAACCGTGGCGTTAATAAAAAGCAGCAATGTGAAGCGCCACTACGAAACAAAACACAGTTCGTTTGAGCAAACCTATCCACAGCATTCTGAGGTGAGGGCACGTAAAATAACTGAACTGAAAGCTCAGTATGACAGATCCACCAAAGTCCTCTCACATTCATTTTCAGCCCAGCAGCGTGCAAATGAATGTTCACTTAAAGTAGCATGGATTTTGGGGCAACACAAAAGACCATTTACCGATGGTACATTTGTAAATGAGTGCTTGAATGCTGTTGCTGAAACTTTACTTGAGGGTAAACAGAAAGATGAGCTGTGTGAAAAAATCAACCAAATCCCACTGTCAGCATCAACAGCAACAAAAAAGACTGAAATATTAACAGAGGATGTACTGGGACAACTTGATACAGCTATACAGAGTGCAGTATGCATTTCTTTAGCCATCGATGAATCAACAGATATAACTGATAATGCTCAGCTTTTGGTGTATGTAAGATTTTTTAACAAAGAAACAAAAGAACTCTGTGAGGACCTGTTAGGTGTAACACCACTTGAGACACACACAAGAGGAGAAGACATATATGAGGCCATTAAGGAGATTCTGAGAAAGAGGAAGATAGATCTGAAAAAAGTTGTCTCAGTTACCACAGATGGTGCCCCTGCCATGGTAGGAAAGGAGAGAGGAGCGGTGGCACGACTGAAAGAGGACAACCCTGACCTTATTGCTTACCACTGCATCATTCACCAGACTATCCTGTGTGCCATTCTGTCAGAAAAGTTTGCAGAAATCATGGACACAATGATGAAACTCATAAACTTCCTCAGGGTATCCTCATCCCATCAACATCGTTTACTAAGAGAGTTTCTAAAAGAAGTTGAGGCAAATGCAAATGACCTTTTACTTCACAACAATGTTAGATGGCTGAGTAAAGTCAATGTATTGGAGCGCTTTTGGTCCATCCGAACAGAAGTAGCGGCTTTCTTAGTGCAACTCAAAAGTCAGAAAGCAAGATTTTTACAAGATGAGAGCACACTGGATAATATCACTTTCCTAGTGGACATAACATCACACCTTAATGAACTCAATTTAAAGCTCCAGGGCAAGAACAATTCCATCTGTGATTTGATGACCGCTGTCCGCTCCTCCCAAAGAAAACTGGATTTGTTCAAAGAAGATCTGCAAGGAGAGTGCTTGCATTTCACAAGGGTGAAAGAACAGATTCAAGGAAAGAGAGATGTTTCTTCTTTTGTTGACTTCATAAATAAACTCATTGGAAACTTCAGTAAAAGGTTTGATAGCTTCAGTCTTGGACAGCAGATCCTCCTGTTCATCCACAATCCATTCCTCATTAAAGATATCAGAGTATTTTCAAAGGAGGTGATGCAGACCTTCAAATGGGCACATGAGGGATCTCTACAGACAGAAATGATTGATCTGCAAACAAACGTAGCACTAAGAGAGCACTTTGGAGGAACTGATCCTGCTAACTTCTGGCTACAGACTGTGCCTCAGACTGATTTCCCTTGTCTAGTCAAGGTAGCTCTACACACCTTGACCATGTTTGGATCTACGTACAGCTGTGAGTCAGCTTTCACCACTATGAACATTATTAAAACTAAGTATCGTTCCAGGCTCACCAATGAGCACCTACATATGTGCATGAGAATAGCAGTAACTCAATTTAAGCCAAGATTCAAACTACTGGCAGGACAATCAAAAGCCCATTTTTCTTACTAGACAAGGTGGTAAAAAAATTGAAATAAAACTGAAGATAATTTCTGCACTTTTTCAAATTGACACCTTTAGTTGTTGAAGTCAGAAGGTGCTATTTTCTTTTACTTGAAAAATGGATGTGCTTTATATTTTTTATTAAAGAGTTATTGATTTGTTTCCATATTGTTTCTGTTAAAAATAGTTTTTTGTTTACCATACAAAGACAAGAGCAAATGTAAAGCTATCCTAGTTCCAACTGTCCACGTGTTTAATGTCGTAACTGAAACTTGACAATAAATATTGTTGAAATGCTAAGGAAATTGTACATTTCTCATTTTTTAATAGACATACAGTGACTACAATCTTTCTGAGTCCTAGCACAGACTTGAGATTCGAACCTCGGCCCAATGAAATTTTGGTGACCGGACCTCCTTTAATTTTAATTCATTACCCCTGCTTTACACGCACATGTACTTTAATGGCATCCCAGTCTTAGTCCATAGGGTTTAATATTGAGTTGACCCACCCTTTGCAGCTATAACAGCTTCAACTCTTCTGGGAAGCCTGTCCACAAGGTTTAGGAGTGTGTCTATTGGAATGTTTGACCATTCTTCCAGAAGCGCATTTTTGAGGTCAGGCACTGATGTTGGATGAGAAGGCCTGGCTCGTAGTCTCTACTCTAATTCATCCCAAAGGTGTTCTATTGGGTTGGGGTCAGGCCAGTCAAGTTCCTCCACACCAAACTTGCTCATCTATGTCTTTATGGACCTTGCTTTGTGCACTGGTAAGCAGTCATGTTGGAACAGGAAGGGACTATCCCCAAACTATTCCTACAAAGTTGGGAGCATAAATTTGCCTAAAATATCTTGGTATTCTGACGTATTAAGAGTTCCCTTCACTGGAACTGAGGGGCCAAGCCCAACCCCTGAAAATAACCGCACTCCATAATCCCCTCTCCACCAAATGATTTGAACCAGTGCACAAAGCAAGGTCCATAAAGACATGGATGAGCGAGTTTGGGGTGGAGGAACTACACAGAGTGCTCGCCTCAACCCGATAGAACACCTTTAGGATGAATTAAAGCGGAGATTGTCCAACATCAGTGCTTGACTTCACAAATGCGCTTCTGGAAGAATGGTCAAACATTCCCACAGACACACTCCTAAACCTTGTTGACAGTCTTCCCAGAAGAGTTGAAGCTGTTTTAGCTGCAAAGAGTGGGCCAACTCAATATTGAACCCTATGGACTAAGACTGGGATGCCATTAAATTTCATGTGTGTGTGTAAAGACAGGTTTCCCAATACTTTTTGACAATATAGTGTATTTTACTAATTTGCCTAGTACAGGCACAGTACATCAACAATCCTGTAACAGATAAAAGTCAATAATAAAACTAACAACCGAGTTCATGTCTTAGTTTTCTTTTATACGAGACCTTTGACAACATACTGTATATACTCGTGTATAAGCCGAGTTTTTCAGCACATTTTGTATGCTGAAAAAGCCCCCCTCGGCTTATACTCGAGTGAGGGTCCCAATCTAGTCAAGTGACTTGACAAAGGAATCCTTTGCGAAACATGTCGTCATCATGACGGGACCCTACACGAGACCTGCCTCCTTCCCAGCCCCCTCCACTACCCAATCAGCTCGGCGCGTCAGACCCATTGAAGTGACGTCACCATGGGTATCTGCCGCCGCCCCACCAGCCAGACACCTTGGAGCCTGCCCGGCCTCCAGCGATCCCCTTTGACTCCGGCTCCTTTCTAGCATGAGCATTCACAGTGCGGTCTTTTCCACTCCAGACCGCCCGGACCACCAGCCCGCTCCATTGGCTTCAGTGGAAGCTCCCTCTCCACCTTCTCGGCCCCAAGTATCCTTCCCAGGCTGAGGACCCCTCCGTATGGGTGGTTATCCTACCCACCAGTGGCTGTGGCTCCTTTCAGCTAGGGCACACACAGCGCAGTCTCTACACCTTAGACCACCCAGACCTTCAGCCCATTCCATCAGGCTATAGAGGAAGCTCCTTCTCCATACTATTTGGCTCCCAGTGTCCTCCATTCAGGCGGAGGACCCCTCCATGTAGGCAGCATTTCCACCTATCAGTGGTTGTGCCTTGATCCTGTGTCCATCTGGTTCACGGCTGGATTTTAGGAGACAGTTGCTTTAATTGAAGTGAGTACTTGATAATAAACTCTTTTTATTGCCTTAGGATTAGGCAATAACCCTGTGCATAACTACCCCTCCCTGTGCATAACTACCTCCCTGTGTATAACTAACCCCCGTGCATAACACCCCCCCCGTGCATAACTAACCCCCTGTGCATAACTACCCCCATGCATAATTACCCCTGT
The DNA here is from genome assembly GCA_018402905.1 of Glandirana rugosa. Classification (NCBI taxonomy): domain Eukaryota; kingdom Metazoa; phylum Chordata; class Amphibia; order Anura; family Ranidae; genus Glandirana; species Glandirana rugosa. The sequence continues at coordinate 725,092 of BLSH010135754.1, forward strand.
ATCCCTCCCCCTGTGCATTACTACCCACCCTAGGCTTATACTTGAGTCAATACATTTTCCCAGTTTTTTGTAGTAAAATTAGGTGTCTTAGCTTATATTCGATTATTATACTCAAGTATATACGGTACTTTAGGGCCATAATATATTCACTTCAAGTAAGTTACATTTATTTTTGTTTTGTATGATGAGGTTGTACTCAAAGACTGTGTTGATTAATGAATTGTTTTAGGAAATGAGACTTGGTTGCAATAACATTTCTCCCATATTTTTTTATAGAACATTAGCTTTTTTATTTTTTCAGAGATGAATATAGGAAAGATGCTTTTGAGACCAGAGGTCACTGATTCCTAAATACTCAGGTAAAATGAAGCAGTGACTAACTAATTAGTTAGTTAGTGGATTTATGATTTATTTGCATAGCTTATTTTTTTAAAAAAAGTGGTTGTAAAGGTAAAAGTTTTTTACTTTAATGAATTCTCTGTAAAAAACGTTCAATGTCAGCCCCCCCCCCCTCCTTATATACTTATCTGAGCCTGGTCTTGTTCAAGCACTGTGCCCTTCTGCAGCAGTATTGTATCTCTCTTCTCTCTCACATGAAGCTTAGCAGCAAGAAAATTGGCTCCTGCTGCTGTCAATCTAATGCAGTGACCAGAGAGTGGTGGGTGAGGCTGAACTGCACTGTATGTGTCAATAGACATGAGTGCCCCCATAGCAAGCTACCTATTCTGGAAGCACTCAGAAGGCAGGAGGAGCCAGGAGTGCCAGCAGTGGAACCCAGAAGAAAAGGATCATATATTCTCTATGCAAAACCATTTCACTCAGCAGGTACATATTACATATTTGTTATGTTATAAAAATAAAAATGTAACCTTTAGAATCACTTTAAAAGCATATATGGCTTTTATGCACACAGTTTTAATGACAGCTATTATTTGTTTTTTATAATAGGCTGACAAATGCATATACAGTAAATGTAAACAAATCTGTTTCCACAAATCAAGTAGCTTGCTATAGGGCCACCCAAGCAGAGTCACAGCTGCCTGTGTCCATTCAGACACGGGGCCCGGCCCCTGCCCTATCCCCTCTCTCTCCTGATTGGCTAGCTGACTTTTATTGACAGCAGCGGCAGCCAATGGCTGTATCTCAGCCAATCAGGGAGGGAGAATCTCGGATGGCTGAGACACTTGTGGACATCGCTGGGTAGGGGAGGACCTCAGGTAAGTATTAGGGGGGCTGAGGGGGGCTGCTGCACACAGAATGATTTTTATCTTAATGCATAGGCATTAAGATAAAAAACCTTCTGCCTTTACAACTCCTCTTAGGTAAAAAAAATGTCTTGGCCTTAAAATAAAAATAAAAAGATACCTGATCCGTTCTGATATAATCTTTCGATTTTTTGGAGATTTATACACATACTTGACTTTTTAACTTGAATTACTAATTTTTGAAGCTCAATTACATATTCTATAAGGAGAAGGAGATATCTAGAAAAATCAGGGCAATTAGTGTAATCTAGCAATACTTTTAACCCTGCAAATATAAATAGACTTTTTAGATTTAAATCTTCTGGGTTTTTAAAATTATGTTTAGTAATCCTACATTGAAACAAACTCTGATATGTCAAATGTATGAGGATTAGAAAACTCTGATCCACTATTTCTCATCATTATCATTTGTCTGTTAAATACCGTTTTTCTAACTGCAATTTCTTTCGTTTTGTATAGGAAGGTTATCTACACCATTTATTAAATCCTTATCAGTAAGGGAACATCTATTAAATGCCCTGCTCTAGTTTTTATGGATTGTTGAGGAGCTGTAACAATCAAGAAGATATTGAAATTCATCAAAATAAATAGTCAAGTTATTTTACTATCACAGAAGATTTATGAAGAATTATTATTGAAAGCTGTAAAAATTATAAATTGCTTTCATCTGGATCAGTCTGGGTTTACTGGAGGTATATTTAAGAGAAATAAATAATGTTTATGTATCTAACAATCAATTATATAATTTAAAACTAGATATTAGAAACATTTGCAGTAAATATAAGCATTTGACCTGGGATTAGAATAAAATAATTCTTCTGGGCTCTTAGTGAATAACTATATGAGAGTACTACTGTATTAGTTAAATTCTGGATCATTTAGGGCCGGTTCACACTGTAGCGAGGCGGAGCGGCGCGATGCGGCGATCCAGGCGATCTCAAAGCGGCTTGCTAGGAGACTTCTATCATAGAAGTCAATGCAAGCCGCCTGAGATCGCCCTAAAAATAGTGCAGGGACCATTTTTCTAATGCGGAGCGAAGCGATTCGCTCCTATTAGAACGGTTCCATTTGCACAGCATTGAGGCAAATTGTCAGGCGACTCAAGTCGCCTGACAATTTGCCTAGATGTGAACGAGCCGCGAAGTCGCGCCGCTCCGCCCTGCTGCAGTGTGAACCGGCCCTTAGAAAGCTGTTTTCATTTTTACGTTTTTATTTTTTTTTGCTACTTTTAACAGTTGTTGAATGTGAATCCTTGTGTTTCACATACTGTATACATTTTATGGCAAGGCAGTGTTTATTTGTTTTTTAAGATATCTGTGTGTTTTAACCTGTAGAATTTTATATTATATGTTTTTTTTCTGTGGGTTAACAGCAACATTTCTAATAAACAAAAGTAAGAAAGAGGAGAAGGAAAAATAACATAATTGCAATCATATGTGAATAAAGCAAAAATGTGTTTTACGCAATGTATAAAAATGTATGAATGAATTTATCTTTTTAGATATAACACATAACATTTTAAATATTGAAAACTTGCATTTAAATATGTGGTATAATAACTATCCTAAACACTTTATCAATTAATGAGAAATTAGGTGCATAGTAGTAGGGGGTCACAGTTTTCAGCCATTACTGGATCTGTTACCTTGAGAGCCTGAGGTTTATGTGCCATGATCTATCAACTAATTCTATTTATTCCAAATCTACTCACTAATTGCAATAAAGGTGCAGGCTGCAATTAAGGTACTATTCATTCTTTAGGCTGTATAAGCGACCACACATAATGAAACAATGCTAAAATAATCAGAAGGCAACAGAAACAGGACATGCTTCCAATAAACTTGTTCCCAGCAGTAACAAAATGTAATTTAATGATATGGGGTGTATTTAAAAAGAAAAATCACATAGCAACGAGCCCAGGGAAACTTCTGTTACATGCATCCTGTGCCAATGGGGCAAAATCAAATGTTCTCCTTCTGATTCTACAGTTCAAATGTTGGCTGGTGAAAATACCACATTATGGGGCCCTAATGGATCATAATAAACACTAATAGACACTAATCATTCACTCCATTTAGTGGCCATAATGCAGTATTTTACCCAATCTCTCTTTTTTGTTATCAATGAGTAACATTCAAACTATAGAGGAAATGGAAGGAGAACATTCATTTTTGCTCCATTCACACAGAAGGAATGTACCAGCTGTTTTGCTGGACTCATAGCTATGTGGTAGACTTTTCACTTTCAAAGAATATTACCCCCAGAGCTTACTGAATTAAGTAACGTTTTTTGGTTTCCTTCATCCAATCAAGTGCAATCAAAAATGCATTTTTTCTTTTATGGAATTGGGTATCCTTTGCAAAGTGAAATTTTACCACATCCACTAAATTCTGGGGAAAATTCCCTTGCAGAGGGAACAGTCTATTTACATTAAGGGCACTTTCACACTGGGGCGGGGAGGCCAGTAGCCGTAAAGCGTCTCTAATTAGCGGTGCATTTGCCGCTATTATATCGGCGATATGGCGCCGCTATGCAGTCGGGAGTGTGGCACTTTTAGCCCGCAAGAAGGGGTTAACAATGGATTTAAGTGCCACTGCTCTGCGCTTCAGAGGCTTCGGGAGTGCCATCCATTAATTTTAATGGAGGGGGAGGTATAGGAGCGGTGTTTACACCGCTCACCTCACCGCCCCAAAGATGCGGCTTGCAGAACTTTTCTTCTCATCCTGCAAGCGCACTGCTCCAGTGTGAAACTACTTATGCTTTCACACTGTGGAGAAAAATGGGGGGAGGGCATTTCAGGCGCTGCACAGGCACTATTCTTAGCACCGCAGCACCTGGAAAACCTTCCGGTGTGAAAGGGGTCTTAGTAAATCAACCATAGGTGTGCACAGCCTATTGCATTAGGGTGTGCATCCTAAAGTTCACGCAAATATGTGTGTCTACATATATATGGCACCGTCAGGGAGATCAAGCTCCCTGCCGGCACAGTGAAAGTGAAATGCCTACGTACTTCTCTTATGGCAGAGCTGGTAAGATGGAGATCTTTCCCATCTTCCTGCTGCCACAGAGAGTGATAATGCTAATGTGCATGGGATGATTAGGGAGTGCCCAGGCACACCCGACATACCCTGTGTGCATGCCTATGAAACCAACCCCTACAGCTTCTCTGGCCCATAACCCTAGGGTAGTCATGTTTGTTCATTACATACACAGACAGATGCTGTTTCCTGATTGCAGCACTAGACAACAGTTCTGCGTTACTGCTCCTTGTCATAAAAAAAGACTATGAGCTGGGTTTTTTTTCTGCATACTACCCATGTAGCTAATATTTTATTTCAACAGGGACAGAGCAAATGCATGGAGCCACTAAATAAAAAAAAATAACCGAATAGATGTATGATCTGAAAAAATCTGATTATATTAACCATTAATTAGCAGAAAAAAACGTGAAAATGAATCATGTTAACCAAGCTGCAGTTTAAAATTAGGCAGGGTTTATTATTATTTGGTATTATTATTTGGTATGAATTTTCTTTGTTTACTAATTATATTCAAAACTAAAAAAATATACTCTAAAATATTTCTATTCATTTTTAGGCAGGTAAATAGGAAAAATGACATATGATCATTTGTTGTATTTTACATGGGCATTCCATTGAACACCAATATGCAGCCCTCTTGATGCTTTCAAATGCTGTGCAGCTTTGATAGAAAATCTACCCAGTTATCCACTATTACACGAGGAGGAAGAACACAATGGGGTTGATTTACTAAAACTAGAGAGTGCAAAATCGAGTGTAGCTGTGCATGGTAGCCAGTTTTAGTAAATGGCTGATTGGAAAGATTTCTACATGATTTTTACTTTACTGGCTAAATGCCTATTCCAGGTCAGTGATTCAGAAAATATTGAAACCATAGGTAACCAGGTAACAAGCATTAAAAAAAGATCAGGAGGAGGACAGGAAGATAATTAGAACTTCTGTTGTTTTTTTACTGTCTTTCTTTCATTGGAGAGATTTGACTTGTTGTGAATAGCTGAAGATTCCAGACCAATCATGTGAAGGCAGTGTGTTTGGGATGCAGAGTTTAAGGAGTGCCTGGTTTTCACCACAGCACCCTGCAAGGGCTTAGCTGCAGACCAGCACCCAGGTTGCAGCCTCCAAGCACACTCGTACAGGCTACAGCTGATCAGGTTCTGAGAAGCACAGAAGTCGAGAGTTTAGGAAAGCACAAGAAAGCGAGAGTGACAGGAGTGGCTTGAATGCAAGGATATCACATGCAACCAAGGTGTTGAAATAACAAAGACAGGCATGCAGAAGTATCACACAGCATTTGGATGCTGGACTCAGTAGAAGAGAGCTACCATGGGTGCACCAGGAACAAAAGAAAACAGGATGCTAGTTGGAGCACACAGGAGGTGACTGGTACAAGAAGGCTGGGAGACACAGAAGAACTGGGGAACAGTGGGGAGCACAGAGTCACTTGCTGTACTGGGCTGCTGGGATACCCAGATAGTAAGCAATTGTGCTGTAAGTTTGAAAATGACTTGCTAAGATATTGCTAGACTTGTCAGGCTTCACACGTTTGTTGCACAATTGCAGCAAGTCTGCATTGCATGACTCCAGATCAACTTTCTTTGCAAATATTCTGCAAGTCTCCAGCAAGTTTTGGTTCAGTTATGTTATGAAATAGTCCTCCCACCACAGGGGTCACTGTGGCTGAATTTTCATGCTATAGGCTTCCAAAGCTCTTGCTGTAGACTCAACACTGCAACTTTACTCTTATTAGAGACTTGCCACACAATTTTGCTACAAATTGGAAACATGTCAACTAGAAATTGCGCTTCTAGTGGTCTGCAAGTGTACAACTTGCCAGTGAAAACGTGCAGCAAGTTAACAGACTTACAATTCAACACTGCTGCAAATGTGTGGCAAGTTATCCTTGCTATCTGGGTAGCTTTCATATCTGTAGAACTACAGGTGACAGATTTGTGAAACAACCTCATTTTACGGCCTGGTGACCACTGTAACTGGGATAAAAGTGGAAATTTAGAATCTTACAGTTTTCACCTGAGCAGAATTAGAGGGGATAGCTCCACAATAAGCTGTTCCAGGGACAACTGTGAAGGAAAGAATTTCTCAGGAAATGAGAAAAAATCTTCCAAATGGAAATATATAGAGCAATGTCTACTGTATAGACCAGGCATCCTCAAACTATGGCCCTCCAGCTGTTGCAGAACTACACATCCCATGAGGCATTGCAAAACTCTTTTCACAGACATCACTAGGCATGATGGGAATTGTAGTTCCTGAACAACTGGAGGGCCATAGTTTGAGGACCCCTGGTATAGACTATGGCACACCTGCTAAGTATGGACTAAAAATAAATGTGGGACAGTAATTCCTGTATTCTATGGAGCCTTCCTGCCACAGAGCACACAAGTAAAAGTGAAGAACTAATGTCCATTTGTTTCCTACACCGCATATAAGGGCAAAGAGAAAATGCTGAGAGATAGCAAAAATCATTGATGATACATGCTTTGTGCTATTAATGATTTACACTTGATTAAACAGCTTGATATGCAGAATGAAGTCAAGAAGATTGCTGTTGCTATTTGCAATTTCCCTATGGCTGCCTTTTCAAGAGAAATTGCATGCAATAGTAATTGCAAAAAACAGTGACTGGTGAATCTCTAATGCTGTGGATTAAATATATTAGACTAATTGTAAATCTGATCAATTCATTTCTAAGTTTCTCTGCTTGTGAATAGGAAGGAGGGGGGGGGGGGTGTGATTATAGTTATTTAGGAAACTATGGCGTTTTTAAGATTCCTAAAAAAAAAAAAAAAAGGTGTAAAAGGTGGATCAAAGGGATCATGTTATAAATGTGTGTTATTGTAATAAAACATCTTTCTGCATAAATGCATGTAGTTTTTTTGCTTAACCTCTTGTCTCACAAAATAAATAAAACAATTGGTTTTCTACAATAGTAGTTGGTAACTGGACCCAAGTAACATTGTCTGCCTAGGCTGAGAACTGGGGAATAACATTTTTTTATCCATGGCATTTTACTCAACAAAATATGACTTGGTAATACTGCCATGTTAATTACTAGGAGATGTGAAATGTAACTCTAATGTCCACTTTAAGAACTGGCGCACAGTTAAGCATTTATCTGTGAGGTGCTTTGGACTATTTCTTTTACTTGTTGGATCTCTTAACAGTTCCAGTACATGAGCAACCAACATTACATGACAGAATTCCAGGAATGGGATTTTAGGATATTGGTAGTTCCACTGCTCCATCTCTATTTTGCACACATTGTATCTTTTGTTGTCAATGATATTACCAATGATATGATATCTTCATATTTTCCCTTGTTTCACACAAACATTTTTGTATGGCACTACTGACTCAGGGGACATACAATATGTAGTGGAATTCACAGAACTTTTTCTTTTTCAGAGTCTTCAACTTTATGTAGAAAAGTATGTTCTTTATCTATAAAGGATTCATTATAGCAATTAGCTCACTCACCACATATTTCTCCATTGGAAGCAAAGTTTGATTGGGTGAACATTGGTGGTAACTCTAATTCTGGCCTGTTCCACCTGCACTATGTAAGCAGTATTCACAGGGTCAGATGTAGCACTAGACCATATTAAGTTTGACTGTTGTAGGGTAGGGCATGCTGCAAAAATCCCTTTGCCAACTACACTGCAGTTTAACAGCTGGGTATGACTCCTGATACATAAAGTGGAATGCAGCTATCAAACTGGCAACTCAACCCTTTAGATGACATCCAGACAGGAGCACTGTCTTTGCTCTATGCAAAGAGCTAGATCAGTGGTCAAACTGACAAAAAGAAAACTATCACCATAGTAGATAGAATGTACAAAATATAAGGGGACAAAATGAATAATATAAATACAGTATATGACTGTTGTGAGTGAGGTATGTCCAAAATGGCAGCCGGTGTGTTCTGATATTCTGTTACTTTACATGCTTGTAGCGCACTCTCAGAGCATTCCTACCGTAGTTTGCACATGTCTTAAGCCAGCTGGTTCAGGGGTGAGATAGAGGCAGATGGATAGAATGGTTAGATTAATGTTAAACACTAAAGGTCCAGAGGTTTCTAAATGAATGTAATGTAATTACCTACTGAAATCTCATATCTTGGTTGACACAGCCACTTATGATTGGAGTCATTATAAGCATCCTCATGCAAAGGATTAATTTGCATATGCCATTACATTTTCTATTGCATTGAAATAGAGAATGCAACACAAACTCCATCCTCCCTTGAGAGCCTGGCTTTCCTCTGCTTCCACTGCATTTCTGCCAATACATATTTCTATATTATTTTTCAGTATTTTTGAACCCTCACAAAACAATAACCTAAGCACCAGAAGACTGAATCATTACTGGGGCAGTTAACATCACAGTGCATACTGTACTGTAACTTTACGTACACAAACTTTAACAGTCACCACATGTTTTAAAGAAAAATGCACCATTCACAACATCTGCTGTAGCAATTCTGACCTTTAAGACATGTCTGTGTCACTCACGTATGCACCAGACAGCAAGGTAAAAGAGTTTAAAGTGGTAGTAAACCCTCCTATCATTTTCAGCCAAGGAAGCTGCCATCTTGGCCTCTGTTTAATCTACAACTGCCATGATGCTGCACATGTGATCAGCTATGACACCAGCCATTGGATGGTTTGACAGTTTGGTTTAGAGCACAACCAATGGGAGTGTTACATTTCTGGCACATGCCGGAAATGTGACTGGTTTTTAACCTGTTAAATGCATGGGTTTACTACCACTATAAAATAGGATCGTTTTCTAGCTAGATAGATAGATTTTTACATTTTTGATTAGAGCATTTAAAGAACCAGTTTAATTATAAATATTGTTTTAATGAAAATAAAGAAAATGGTGCAAGACAAAACTTACAGCAATATATTACAAAATAGACAATAGCAACAGTAAAATAAATGGGATTGATAATGAAAAATACTTAGCAAAGTTTTCATGACCTTTGATTCTGGTAAAGTGCAATCTTCTATAGAGTAATGCCAATCTGACATATTAAGGCCATTGACCCTTATAAATGACTCTTAGCAATCATTTATAACTGTGGTGGAAAACAAGAGCTACAGCTGCCAATTGCAGCAGCTACTTTTTTAACCCTCTAGAGCAGTGGTTCTCAACTCCTGTCCTCAGGACCCACTAACAGGCCAGATTTTAAGTATTACCTTGGGGAGATGCAGACTAGAATGCTGCAATCACAGAGCAGCAAATTACATCACCTGTGATGTATTTCAGTTATCTTACAAAGCTGGCCTGTTAGTGAGTCCTGAGGACAGGAGTTGAGAACCACTGCTCTAGAGGGTGTCACTGAGGCAACACTACTCAATCATGAGAGCTGAGGGGTTTGTAAGAGTTCTATAGCATTTTATTATATTTCAGTGTGCACTCCCTCAGTGCCAGTTTTATAACTATCAATATTTCCAAATGCCCATGTTTTACTGTCTGACAACACGCATTATTGCACAGAATGAAATCACAATTTGATAGACATCACACATGAAAACCTATTTTCCTTAGGAGTGGTGAAGTGTCCCATCCAATTTCTCCACCTCCTGCTGTAGACATTTTTGATTTCTAATGAATGTTTTTTCTCTCATACATCCATGCAATCACGTTTTATGAATGCAATTTTTATCATAGCATGATTTATGGAATATGAACAGATTTTGGTTCTGGTACTGAACTATTTTAAAAACTATTTTTACTATAGATTTAGTAGTATCTTTACAGAGGGTTACAACAGTTTTATGGCAAGGATATAGTAGAGTCTGTTGAGTTATTTGCTAGACATTTTATGACTTGCCAATTTTACAATAAAAGATTAATTAGAAATCTTTTAAGCCTTTGCAGACCCTGGCTAAGTTTGTTTTTTCAACTTGACCTGCTCGAGCTGGTTGTTTGGAGGGGGGGGGGGTTATAAAATATGCCAGCTCTCTTCCTGACTCTAAAGAAACAAGAGTTAAAGTGGTTGTAAAGCCACTCCCAGCCCTCCCCCCCAAAAAAAAAAACCTGCAAAGCAAAAGCATAATGAGCTAGTATGCAGCACATACTAGCTCATTATGAAACACTTACCTCTGAACAAAGCTGTTGCAGCAGTCTCGGCACACTGCTGTGACCGGCGACATCAGTCTCCTGGGTCTGCGGCTCCGTCCAATCACAGCGCGGGCTCCAGCGCTGTGATTGGTGGAGCCGCACTGACGTCACTCCCGCACATGCGCCATCATTTATGGCACGAATACAGAAGAAATGGCACCCTGGGCTACCCCAGGTGCCGATTCTTCAGTGCGCATGTGCCAATGACGTCGGCACATGCAGATACAGGAGATGTCTCCTAAACCATACAGGTTTAGGAGATATTTCCTAGACCTACAGGTAAGCCTTATTGTTGGCTTACCTGTAGTTTAAAGTGGTTGTCATGACTTGACAACCACTTTAAATCTAAAACTGAAATAAGGCTGTTATTAGGCTCTGTACAAATCCCTATTTTCCCCACTCAGTTTGTGGTTTATCATACCTTATTATCATATTTAGCATCCTTGTGTCTTCCTCCTATCTGGGACTGTATTATAAAGATTTCTGAAATAATGTTTGGCTAGACATATACATTAGGTGGCACATAATATGTTAGCTCTTTATTAATACATATTAACATTAGGAATGATAAGGATCAAGTATTTAACATGCTTGCTCTGAAATCCCTAAAACAAAGTCATATAATGCTCATCTAGTTTGTATTTTCTTCCTGGGTTTCTTTCAAGTGGTTCAATTTTCTACCACAGCACAAAATCATTCTAGGTGAAATCCTAGACTCTGAACTATCCTTTTGGCCCCACATCCAATCACTGTGCAAGTCTTGCCACCTCAACCTCCGCAACATCTCCAAAATACACCTCTTCCTAACCAATTACACCACAAAGCTCCTAATTCACTCCCTGGTCATCGCTCACCTCGACTACTGCGACTCCCTCCTCATTGGCTTACCTCTACATAGGCTATCCCCCTGCTGCTGGTGTGAGGGACAGATTAGCTTTCGAAAACCATCTCATACCAGTGTAGGGAGAGGATGCTGCTGCTGGTGTGAGGGACAGATTAGCTTTCGAAAATCATCTCATACTAGTGTAGGGAGAGGATGCTGCTGCTGGTGTGAGGGACAGAATAGCTTTATAAAATCTGCTAAAAACAGTGATTTATTGGTGGGTGGGTGCTGGAGGGGATTTTTGTTTGCTAGAGTACATTTTGTTTGCTAAGCAAAGTGCCTCATATAAAACCTAAGCAATTTTTCTGTTTGTTAGGGGGGCGTTTGCAGCCATTTTTGCAAGTACAGTGCACTTGCAACTGCTTGTGTGTCAGGGACACTACTTTAATTGTGTTCTGTTAGTTCAGTTGGCAACATTTTGGCATATTTAAATACTGCTTTTACATTGCAGTTAGACAAATTAAACTTTTTTTTTGTGCAAAATATTACATTTGCGGCCAGCGGGGCATTTCTTGCACAAAAATAAAAAGTGCGTCTACATTGCTGGTTTAAAAAAAAAGAATAATAACTTATTATTCTTTTTTTTATTATTATTAATAAATAGTGCTACATAGTACATTTGCACCTTGCTGCACATTTCTTGCACAAAAATAAAAAGTGTGTTTACATTGCTGGTTTAAAAAAAAATATGCTAAATACTACATTTGCGGCCAGCAGTGCATTTCTTGCACGAAAATAAAAAGTGAGTCTACATTGCTGGTTTAAAGAAAAAGAATAATAATTTATTATTCTTTTTTTTATTATTAATAAATAGTGTTACATAGTACATTTGCACCTTGCTGTGCATTTCTTGCACAAAATTAAAAAGTGCGTCTACATTGCTGGTTTAAACAAAAAAAATATACTAAATACTACATTTGCGGCCAGCGGTGCATTTCTTGCACGAAAATAATAAGTGAGTCTATCCCCATCCCCCCCCCCTCTCTTTCTCTCTTTCTCTCTCTCTCTTTCCTCCCGTTTCCTTTTCTTCCTCCTCTTGACTTATTTTTTCCTTTTTGTTTTCAACCACCAATTATTCTTGTTTTAGTATTATGTTATAAAACTGAGGGAAGGAGGCGAACGGCACCTGGACTGAGAATAACGGAGGATTGTGATGTTAGGGGTGGACTGGGGAATGTGGCGCAGTGATGGATAACTTTGTAACTCACCCTGTTAATTAAGATCCTGGTCTCCCTGACTGTTACTGTATGCCTCCTCTGATGTAAATCTTTTCTCGCTGTTGATTTTCCTTGCCTCTTCAATAAAATTTATATTGGAAAAAAAAAAAAGTGAGTCTACATTGCTGGTTTAAAGAAAAAGAATAATAATTTATTATTCTTTTTTTTATTATTAATAAATAGTGTTACATAGTACATTTGCACCTTGTTGTGCATTTCTTGCACAAAATTAAAAAGTGTGTCTACATTGCTGGTTTAAAAAAAAAGAATACTAATTTATTAATCTTTTTTTTATTATTATTAATAAATAGTGCTACATAGTACATTTGCACCTTGCTGTGCATTTCTTGCACAAAATTGCACATTGCCGGTTTAAAAAAGAATATAAATTTGTTGTAAATAGTACATTTGTGTCCAGAATGAGGAGAGCGTCAAATAAGGGACGTGGTCGTGGTACTGCTGGTCCTTCTGGTGTTGGTGGTGTTGGTGAAGCTCCTGTTGCAAGGAGAGGACGTGGTCGATCTGTGCCAGCTACACGCACAAGTGAAACACCTTCCTCAGGTGCTAGTAGCCGACAGAACCTTCAACATTATATGGTAGGCCCGAATGCTGCTCAACGAATGGTGAGGCCAGAACAAGTACAGGCAATAGTAGATTGGGTGGCTGACAATGCCTCCAGTTCCTTCACATTGTCTCCCACCCAGTCCCTTGCTGAAAGCTCAGAGTTGGCACCTGAACCCCATGGTCATCTGTCTTTCACCTCAGCCCCTTGTAAATCAGCCAAGCAGTCTGAGCCCCAAGTCATGCAGCAGTCTCTTATGCTTTTTGATGACTCTGCTGGTGTGCTTTCCATGGGCCATCCACATAGCCTGGCCCCAGAAGTGGAAGACATTGAGTGCACCGATGCCCAACCACTTCTGTTTCAGGATTAGGACATGGAAACACCACAGCAGCACGTCTCTGATGATGACGAAACACAGGTGCCAACTGCTGCGGCTTTCTACAGTGTGCAGACTGACAAGGAGGGCAGTGGTGAAGAGTAGGTGGAAGATGATGTGGAGGATGATGAGGTCCTAGACCCCACATGGAATGAAGGTCATGCAAGTGACGTGTGCAGTTTGGAGGAAGAGGTGGTGGTCGCACAGAGGCACCAGCACAGCAAAAGAGGAAGCAGGTTGCAAAAGCGGAGCGACCATCCCCTAGACAGTACGCCTGCTACTACCCACCGCACCCAGGGACCTAGCACACCAAAGGCAGCTCAAAGAAGTTCCCTGGCATGGCAGTTCTTCAGACAATGTTCTGACGACAAGACATGAATGGTTTGCACGCTGTGCAATTAGAGCCTAAAGCTAGGCATGAATGTTCTGAACCTGAGCACAACCTGCATGACCAGGCATCTACATGCAAAGCACGAGCTGCAGAGGAATAAGCACCTCAAAATCCAAGAAAGGTCTCGGGCTCCTCCTGCTTCCTCTTCTGCTGCTGCCTCGGCCTCTTCCTCCACCTCTACAGTGCCAGTGTCACCTGCCACCCAGCAAACAGACGATGTGACAGCAACGCCACCATGTCCGCCACCGTCCCCAAGCATTTCCACACTGTCCCATGGAAGCTTACAGCTGTCCATCTCCCAAACACTGGAGAGAAAGAGGAAGTGCCCCCCTACCCACTCGGCCCTGAATGCCAGCATTTCAAAATTCCTGGCCTTTGAAATGCTGTCATTCCGTCTGGTGGACACGGACAGTTTCAAAAACCTGATGGCGGTGTCTATCCCACAGTACGTGGTTCCCAGCCGCCACTACTTTTCCAGGTGAGCCATCCCTTCCCTGCACAAACAACAAGTCGGGAACAAGATCAAGTGTGCACTGCGCAATGCCATCTGTGGCAAGGTCCACATAACCACTGATACGTGGACCAGTAAGCACGGGCAGGGACGCTATATCTCTCTAACTGCACACTGGGCAAATGTAGTGGCGGGTGGGCCTGAGGCGGATAGCAGTTTGGCGCATGTCCTTCCGCCACGAGGATTGCAGGGCATTTCTCTTTGCCTCCTGTTGCCTCCTCCTCCTACTCCGCTTCCTCCTCCTCTACCACCTCCTCATCCGGTCAGCGTAACACCTTCACCACCAACTTCAGCACATCCAGGGGGAAACGACAGCAGGCTGTTTTAAAACTGATATGTTTGGGGGATAAACCCCACACTGCGCAGGAGCTGTGGACGGGCATTGAACAACAGACCACTGAGCCTCAAGCCCGGCCTGGTGGTGTGCATCAATGGGTGAAATCTCGTAGCAGCTCTGGGCCTAGCCGGTTTGACACACATCCCTTGCCTAGCGCATGTGCTGAATTTGATGGTGCAGAAATTTCTAAAAAACTACCCGGATATGTCAGAGCTGCTGCAGAAAGTGCGGGCCGTCTGTGCACGCTTTAGGTGTTCTCACCCTGCTGCTGCTTGCCTGTCTGCGCTGCAGCGGAACTTCAGCCTTCCAGCTCACCGCATCCTATGGGACGTGTCCACAAGGTGGAACTCCACCTTGCACATGCTGGAGAGACTGTGCGAGCAGCAGGCAACAGTGGAGTTTCAGCTGCAGCATGCATGGGTCATTCGCTCTGCGGAACAGCACCACTTCACCACCAACGAGTGGGCCTCCATGCAAGATATTTGTACCATATTGTGGTGTTTTGAGTACTCCACCAACATGGCCAGTGCCGATGGCGCTGTTCTCAGTGTTACTATCCCACTTCTATGTGTCCTTGACAAAACACTTTAGGCGATGATGGAAGAAGATGTGGCACAGGAGGAAGAGGAGGAGGAAGAGGGGTCATTTCCACGGTTATCAGGCCAGTCATTCACAAGTGGCTGGGAGGGTGGGTTCCTGCTCCAGCATAGGCCAGGTAAAAAATGTTCAAGCCAGGGCACAGTTCTGGAGGATGAGGAGGAGGAGGAACCGTGTTCACAGTAGGGTGGCACCCAACGCAGCTCGTGGTCATCACTGGAGCGTGGCTGGGGGGATACGGAGGACACAGATGATACACCTCCCACAGAGGATAGCTCGTCTTTGCCTCTGGACAGCCTGGCACACATGAGCGACTACATGCTGCAGTGACTGCGCAATGACAGCCGAGTTGCCCACATTGTAACTTGTGCTGATTACTGGGTGGCCAACCTGCTGGATCCCTGTTACAAGGACAACGTGCCGTCCTTAATTCCCTCACTGGAGTGTGATCAGAAGATGTGCGACTACTAGCGCACGCTGGTAGACATGCTGCTGAGGGCATTCCCAAATGACACCGGGGGCTCAGTGGAAGCACAAGGCGAAGGAAGAGGAGGAGGAAGAGGTCGCCAACGCAGTTGTGGCACCGCCAGCACCTCAGAAGGCAGGATTAGCATGACCAAAATGTGGAAAAGCTTTGTCAGCAGCACGCCACAACAAACAGCACCACCAACTGATAGGCAATGTCTTATCAGGAGGCAGCATTTCAGCAACATGGTGTAACAGTATGTGTGCACACGCCTACACATACTGACTGATGGGTCTGCCCCATTCAACTTCTGGGTCTCCAAATTGGGCACATGGCCTGAGCTTGCCCTTTATGCCTTGGAGGTGCTGGCCTGCCCTGCAGCCAGTGTATTGTCTGAGCGTGTGTTTAGCATGGCAGGGGGCGTTATCACAGACAGGCGCAGCCACCTGTCCACAGCCAAGGTGGACAAGCTAAAGTTTATTAAAAATGAACCAGGCATGGATCCCACAAGACTTGTCTGTACATTGTGCAGAATAGACATTTATACCGGCCTCACACAGCCATTGGTATACTTAAGTGAACTTATTCTGTTTTTGAGGCCTCCTCAACCTCCTACTCCATATCCACCTTCTCCTCCATTGTTTATTTTTTTATGTGATTTTAAGTTATTTCCCTATCCACATTTGTTTGCAGGACACATGTCCTACTCTTACCCCCATTTTGCTTCCTTTTGCAGCCCTCCAGCCCTTTCCAGGACTTTTTTAGAGCCATTTTTGTGCCCAAAAGTTCAGGTCACCATTGACTTCAATGTGGTTCGGGGTCAAGTTTGGGTCAAGTTCGGGGCCGAACTCGAACTTTTTCGCGAAGTTCAGCCGAACCGCCAAACCCGAACATCCAGGTGTCCGCTCAACTGTAATTATGAATTCTGCTGCCAGGCTCATCCACCTTACCAACTGCTCAGTGTCTGCTACTTCTCTCTGTCAATCCCTCCATTGGCTTCCGATCACCCAACAAAGTAGATTCAAAATACTAACAACAACTTACAAAGCCATCTACAACTCTTCTCCTAGCTATATCATTAACCTGGTCTCTAAATACCAACCTAATCATTCTCTTCGCTACTCCCAAGACCTCCTGCTCTCTAGCTTCCTCGTCACCTCTTCCCATGCTCGCCTCCAGGACTTTTCTTGAGCCTCTCCCATCCTTTGGAATTCCCTACCCCAATCTGTCTATCACCTACTTCATCCACTTTTAGACGATCCCTGAATATCCTCCTTTTCAGTGAAGCCTATCCTGTCCACACCTAACAACTGTACTTTTCGTTTCTCCATCAGATCATCCCCCACAGTTATCACCTTTTGTGTCACTTGACCCTCCCTCCTAGATTATAAACTCTAATGGGCATGGCCTTCTGATTCCTCCTGTATCGAATTGTATTGTAACTGGACTGTCTGCCCTCCTGTTGTAAAGCGCTGTGCAAACTGTTGGCGCTATATAAATCCTGTATAATAATAATAAAAATAATAATAGTTCAGTAAATGTGGCCCTGGGTTTTGCTTAGGGGCTCCACTCAGGCTACCGAAGTCCTGTGAGCTGGATGTCTCTGTTTACTGAGGGTGCAGGCTGGGGATAAGGCCACCCTCAAAGCAAAGAGAGGAGATGAATAGATGTGTCCCAGTCAAGGCACACCTCACAAGGCCGTATGGTTAGCAGCTAAAATCAGCCTTAGCTCACTCCATCAAGGCCATACCCCAATGGGGTTCACCTCACCCTTGGGGCTTAATCATGGAGGTGCACCTCTCCTCATCTCCTCTGGTTCAGTAAATGGCTATTGGGAAAATGGCGTGTCTGCAAGACTGTGGAAGTGATGTTTATTAAATTTAACAATCCACTCAAAAATGGGCCTACATAGTCCATAAAGTGTACTTTAAGTATAATAAAGTAATAATATTTATCTTTGTCATTGAAGTATTACTATTGTCTAATAACAAATGGCAACCAAATGTTAATAGATGTATCCTGTGTATTTTTAGCTTAAAATACACATGGCAAGTATTTATTTTGTAAATGCACAGTAATATTTTGGATTTACTGATAAACCGTAATACAAATAGAACTTAGTTCATGTGTATTTTTTAACTATACAGTTCAACATTTCATTAGAATTCCCATAACGCTAATTAGGATTAAAGGTTAAACTTCTAACATCACATTGTTCTCATTCCCACCACGTGCAACTAGTAGTACAGCTCTCCTGAGAGTTAAATCACCTTGAGAATGCCTTCCAAGAATGTCTGGTTAATCTAAGATTATCAAGATTATGTCAACATTATCCATTCCATGAATATTTAAAAGTCATTGTTCATGGTTACAAACAGGTTTTTATTAAGAACACATATAATCACTATATATATATATATATATATATATATATATATATATACCAATGCTTATGTTATATACGCAGTTGTTTTACTTTGAAGGCTGTGATCCCTAGTACTGACAATTCAATGTTCACCACTTTTAACCATTTTTGTTCCAATTCACTAAAGACTTTATTGCACTGAGCATTTGAAATTCCTAAGCACATTATGTGTATCAAGTTTTGCAGTATTAAAGTGAAAAAATCAATTCACAAATACTATCATAAGGATTTACGCTCCTTATTCAATTCAGCTCTCATAAATAATTAATCAACAATCAACAGAGCAATTAATGAATGAAGCAATTTTCTCATTTCAGCTATAGGTCTATTGACTTGGCAAATAACTTTACTTATAATATGACTTATGATACCAAATTCAAATTTTATTAGGGGAAGTCAGTAAGATTTTTGTTCAAGGTATTTTTTCATATTCTATATATTCCAAAATAAAAATGAAATGTAAAATATCCTTTGTACCAATTTGACTCAAATAGCTTTAAAATGACTGGATTTTTTTTTAGATACAAATTACAACTTTTATCATAATAAAGGCATTTTATTATGTATGTATTTTTAGATGCAATGCTACAAAAAATAACAAATTAAATTAACAAAAATGTAAAACTTAATTGCTTGACAAAAAAAGAAAAAAAACCTCCCCAAACAAACAACAAAGTAAAAATTAAGTGAGGAGGAGGAGAAATGAGTGAATGAGGGGTTAGTTAGGGTTAATCAGCCACTAATCAGGGTTTACATAGTAAATATTTTTATTTAAAGATAAAGGTTTGCTGCAGCTAAAGTCACAATGGAAATCAGTGAAAGTCAGAGAGCACATGATAGAAAAAGCTTGTCATCTGCATACAACAACTGGAACTAATTACACCATAACAACTTAGTCACAGTATATCCATCAATGATTACTGTAGCGAGCTGTTACAGCGTGCATTGAGAAGCAGCCATTACTACTAACTCTTGTGCACAGGCCAGGACCTTGGCTTTTAAACAGTGGGTCCTGGTAGGTTGCTTCAGCTCATCGTGATCCATTAACAGTTCTGGGGTGGTTTGCAGTGTTCCTGGGGTGACACTGATAGCCTGGACTGGTGTACCCTGCTTGAGTCAACTCTCTCAAAGTCTTCCATAGCTCTGCCAAGTATAGTCTCCTCTTCTGGATCCAGGGAAGAGTTCTCTGTATGGTAGATTTCATGGGCCAACTTACAAATATGATTGCTGACTCTGAATGCAAAGGCACTAAGCAAAATTTGATGGCTCCTCCTACAGAATCTTCTTCTGATGTTCCTGCAGCTGTAGCAGTATCTGAGCCTTCTGCTGCATACTTACTGTCCAAGAGAAAATCTCACCAATCCTTAATGGATAATTTTGTTTTTGAGGATGTCACCTGATACAGTTCCCAGGCTAAAATATATCATATCAGCTCTTGCTGATGCAGTGCAAGTGACTTTTTTTTTAAAAAATTGAGCAGCCTATAAATTTTACTAGGGCTGTTACAAGGCTGGGTTCCCTGAAAGGGCCAAAAACTACCAAAACTTTCCCAGTACACTCTTTACTTCAACTTGTTTTGTACAGAGACTGGGACACTCTTAACAAATTGTTTACTCTTCCCAAAAGCTGTGCAGGGCATTATCCATTTGATGAGGATTTTCATAAAAAGTGGGCTGTTTCCAATATGGATCCAAATATATGCCATCTTAACAACATATTGACCGTACCTATTGAGGATGCTCAAGTGTTTAAAGTGATTGTAAAAGAAAAAGTTTTATTTAAAAAAATAACAAACATGTCATACTTACCTGCTCTGTGAAGTGGTTTTGCACAGAGCAGCCCCGATCCTCCTCTTCTTAGATCCCCCACCAGTGCGCTGGGCCCTTCCCCCTTGTTGAATGCCATCATAGCAAGCCGCTTGCTGTGGGGGCACTCATGCATGCTCACTCCTGAGCCAGCTCTCTGCATTCATAAGACACAGAGCGTGTGGCTCTGCCCCGGCCCCACTCCCTCCTCACTGACTGTGATTGACAATAGTAGGAGCCAATGGCTCCAGCTGCTGCATCTCAGCCAATCGCTAGGGAGAGACCAGGGAGAGCCTTGGGTCTCGTGCACATCTCTGGATCGAGATTGGGCTTACGTAAGTATTAGGGGGGCTGAGGGGGGAGCTGCACACTGAAAGATTGTTACCTTCAAGCATAGAATGCATGAAGTTAAAATAACTTTCAGCCTTTACAACCACTTTAAGGTTCCCACTGATAAATATTTGGAAGCTTTTTACAAATCTTAATTATTTCTAGCAGGTCTTGCCATAGCCATAATGCCAGTATGTTAGACTTTAGAGGAGTGGATTCAGCTGACATCAAAAGTAGAGCACTTTGAGCTTTTGCCTTTAGCCCTCCATTATTGTGTTTACACTCTAGTTGATATTATCCATCTTATCTCTCAAATAAATCTCCGGTTTGTCAACATAAAGAGATTTATGTGGTTAAAATGCTGGTCTGCATAGCAGCAATGTAAAGAAATGGCTGTTGTGCATGCCTTTTGATGTTGAACATCTTTTTGGTGCTTCGCTGGACAAATTGACATTACTGGTAGTAAGATTACTACTTAATCCTCAAACTGGCAAATCTGAAGACAAAAAGAGCTCCTTTCATTAGTCCCAGTCATCTCATTCCAAAGCCATGCCTCAAGGATGGGTCCAATACAAACACATACCTTGGGTCTGTAAACCCTCTAAATTTGCAGACAAGTGAGGAGACACCTGATGGCTTTTTTTGGACACCTGGTCAATAAGCACCTTGAGAGACTTGATGTCCAAGGCCTTCATGTTAAACCTGCTCATGTTATACAACCTACCAAAGTCTCTTCAAAAGTTAGCAGACCACTATCCTGCTCTTGCAGACTTTTTGAACAGAGAAGTTAGTTCAATTGTGCCAATGCAGGCAAGGTTTCTTGGGTTTTGTTCCAAAACCAAAATGTAGCATTCACTCCATCTTATATCTAAAGGCTTTAAAGTATAATTATTATTATAAATCATTTATATTACGTCAAGAGTTTATGCAGTGCTTTACAACATAAGGGCAGACAGACAGTAGAGCTGCACGATTCTGGCCAAAATGAGAATCATGATTTTTTTTAGAATAAAGATCATGATTCTCTCGATGTAACATCTTACATATACAAAAAAATCGGGCTAACAGCACTGTTTAGTTTTTTTTTTTGAAAGTGTCATTTTTCCCAAAAAATTGCGTTTGTAAGACTGCTGTGCAAACACCGTGAGACAAAATATTGCAACAACCGCCATTTTATTCTCTAGGGTCTCTGCTAAAAAAAAAATATATACTGGATTTTTACTTGTAAGTAACAAATGTCAGAAAAGATTTAGTCTTTAAATGGTTAAACTGAACTCTTCTATACACCACAGAGTTCATTCCTTTGATAACTAGACACATTGTATGTCTTTGCTTCTTTTATCAGCAATGATCTCAGACTTGGCAGTCTGCCCAGATAGGAGAGACTCAAGTCACTCTGACTAAGAAAAAGGTTCCTGGGGAGACTTCAGTTGACTTGCATTGACTTCTATTACAGTCAACTCGCTCTCCCCGCAAGTCTGTCTCCATTAACTGCACTGAACATCGCGGTAATGTACGATGGAGATCGCAGGGGGAATGAATCGAGATCGCAATTTTATTACGATTAATCGTGCAGCTCTAGCAGACAGTACAATTACAATAGAGTTTAATACAGTAGTTATCAGAGGGCCCTGCTCGTTAGAGCTTACAATCAAATGCCTTCATTCCACTCCAAAATTTCTGCATTGAATCTACCTAACCTGTCATAGCCTCCCTCCACCAGGGAGCCTTTCCAGCTTTGGTGGATATCAAGGATGTATATTTGCTTGTCCCCATATTTCTAGCACATTTACCGTTTACTATGACTGTCCATTCAGAAAAGGAAGGTGTCGGTAAATCACATATTTAGTTTTGGATGCCCAGTTTTCTTAGGAGAAGAATTTGGCTGGTTCTGCTTCCGGTTCTCCTAGGGTAGCATTGTTTTGGCTCAAAATGCTACTAATTACCAGAGGGAGGTAAATATGCCCTTTTTCTGGCCACATTGTTATTATTTCAGAAGCTATGAAATACACTGGGATTATGGATTCTACTAAGAGGAAGATACAGAAATGTATATTTCTACAGATTCCAGCTGAGGAATTTATGATGGGGGGTGAGCTGGCAACATTTCTGTTTGTGTTCTGGATTGATCAAGGTTGCAAATTTGATGGCTTCATGAGGGTTTCTAGACTGAAGTGTGGATTCGGCTAATAGACTTGAGAGGGTCTACATCTGTCCTTTCAATGATCTGATAAGAAGGTTCTGGCATACCTAACACTTTGTGTATTATATAAACTAGAGGAGGAGCAGCAGCTTTGACAAAATGGCATGGGTGACCTGGGACCTGAATAAAATGGCTGCCACACACACAACTTTTCATGTGCACAGCATGCACGACCATTACAGTTACCTTTTGTATCACTTGAACCTCCCTTTTATATTGTAATCTCTAAGGAGCAGGGCCCTCTGATTCATCCTGTATTGAATTGTATTGTAACTATACTGTCTGTCCTCATATTGTAAAGCTCTGTGCAAACTGGTGGTGCCCTATAAATCCTCAATAAAAATAATAGCAATAATAAAATATAAACTATGGGGTTGCATTCAAAATAGATACCAAACATGTCAAACCTTAAAATTGCATGTGCCTGAAAAATAGTGAAAAACTATGGTACCCAAAATTGTCCATAACGGACACATCAAAGACCTTAAAATAATTTCTCTCACCTATTATGTGTGGTGCAATTTCTGTTTACATACATGTGTGTGCCAAATGCATATGTTTCCATTTCGATGTGTGTTCATTTTTTTTAAAATAATAAAATGCAGAGAAAAGGGTTGCACTGACTTGCAAGGAGCCTGGATGGGAAACATTAAGCTCACACCTCCTCACAGCCAGTGGTGGAGCTGGATAGCGTGACCGAGCCATACTGGATTTTTGCTGTATGGAAAAACACAACAAACACAGGTCCTGCTGATCAATCAGGTGCAGTGCAAAGTTGCAGTGCCTTAAGGTCTGGAGCACAGAAATTCTTCCGGGTAGTAGGTGGGTGTTAGGCAATGTGTTTCAGAGGGAACTCCTTTTTTCAAACCTGCATCAGCTATGTGCACACACCTATGTGCTCACGCATTAGCAGGTGACAGGTTTTCTTTATGGGGACATCAGAGCCTATTAACCCCTAATATTTCTTTTGCCCTTCACTCCAGCTGATAAAGGTTGTGCTTGATCGGCTTTTTGTCTGGCATTTTATCCAGGATTTTGATTGCTCTGAACCTTGAAATGGTCAGACCTGAGAACTTCCTGGTTCATTAATCACAGAGGAAACTGGGGAATGGATAGGGTTGCACTTCACAGTACCCTAAAGTGATTACTTTTACATGAACGCACAGAGCCTGCAGAAATGACAGCAGCAGCCATGAACTTGTTTACCAGGACATTTTTAAACATACCTTGGTAGACAAGTGGTTAAAAAGAAGGCTGTCATGTGGGTTTGAAACCTTAACTTACTGCACTATGCAGAGGTAAACGGAACTAAAGTATTTTATCTACTTCATATCCAGGCCATTTCTGGCACTCCTCTCCTACATGTACAAATCATCATTTTTTTGCTAGAAAATTACTCAGAACTCCCAAACATTATATATGTTTTTTTATCAAAGATTCTAGGGAATAAAATGGTGGTTGTTGCAACTTTTTATGTCATGTGGTATTTGTGCAGTGATTTTTTGAACATGTTTTTTTTTGGAAAAAAACAGTTTCATGAATTAAAAAAAAACCAAAACAGTAAAGTTAGTCCAATTTTTCTTCATAATGTGAAAGATGATGTTACTCCAAGTAAAAAGATACCCAACATGTCACATTTTAAAATTTTGCAAACTTGTGGAATGGGGCCGAACTTTGGTACTTAAAAATCTCTATAGGCGATGCATTAAAAATGTTTACAGGTTAGGTGTTTTGAGTTACAGAGGAGGTCTTGGGCTAGAATTATTGCTCTCACTCTAACGCACACGGCGATACCTCACATGTGTGGTTTGGACGCCGTTTACATATGCAGGCACAACTTACGTGTGCGTTCGCTTCTGTGCGCGGGCCTTTCCTTCTCCTTTAACTGCCATTGTTTACTTCGGAGACCCGGATATAATGTCATGACATGCGCCCGGGCCTCCGAGAGCCATAGAGATGACCGAGGGCCATCTGTCCCTCTGAAATCTCTGGTATCTCGTTCCGGCGGCAGGCGATTTCTTCTCCCGGTCACCGATCGCTCAGATGAGTCGGGAGAAGCACCGGAGGGCGGCGGGAGGGGGGGGACGTCCCCTCTCGTCGCCTGTAAGAATGATCAAGCATCTGAACTGCCGCTATGATCATTCTTACGGTGATGAGAATCGCCTGCTCTAAAAAACGATACCTCAATGATGCCTGCAGGTGCCAGCATCATTGAGATATCACCAGAGAAATCCCAGGACGTCCATGGACGTCCTAAGGATCTGAACTGGTTATAGAGTGTATATTCTTTGTTGTTACTGATACATGCTGTAATTTTCTATTATCACCAGAATGTTAACAATGTACATTGTACTTTACAGTGCCTTTAGCAAGTTGATTTTGCTTATGGAATCTGACATAGATTTAGTGCTGATGTTTTTTCTTTACACTGGGTATCATGGTGACAATATGCTAATTTTTTGGTTTGACAAAATCTATACAAATAATTCTTTATAATTCTTCTCTTTAAGGTATGATATATGAGCAACGCTTTGCTTGATACTGATGCTAAATGTTGTAGATTACTGATGGTTGTTCAATAAATATGCTTTAATACCCACTATCTATCCAAATTCTATAACATATTTAACAAGCCTATTCTGGAAATGATGTGTTGCTTCACCCACTGATCTTTGCCAAGAAAATAGCATTTGCATCCTAAGTCTGCTTACCTGTAAAAATGGTGCCCAAATATGAGTGTCTAATTGGCTTCAATCCCACTGAGAATGCCCAGTGTTACCCAATTACAAACTTATTATGGTGTTCAGTAGACCCACCTTTATCATCAGTGGCAACAGCTGACTAACAGGCAGGACAAATACTACAGCCGTGTAAGTTCTCAGATAGGTGGTCACAGCAAACAGTGTTAAAGTCGGCAAGTTGGTGGTCAGAACAGGTGCAGAGAAACAGATCCTAAACAAAGTCCCCATTCCAGAGAGGAAGTGCAATGACTGACAATAGCGGTAAAAGGACAATGATAAGTATAAGCATAGTTGCCAACTGTGCCAAATTGCCCGGGGCACTCGACTACTGTCATTCGGACAAGCAGAGCGAAGATCATGCTCTCACTGCAGTGCTGCTGGACTGGTTATCACATTGTTCAACATCATGATGTGGCCGGGCCCTCCACTTACCACTCCCCTCCAGCATTGATCACTCGGCAGCTATTGTGAACTCCCTGGCTGTGCAAGGATGTGTTAAGCGGAGCCTGCTGTGAGGAAGACAGTGATTGGGCAGGACTAAGGAAAGGGGGTGTGGCCAGCCTCCAGGGATCCCTCCTGGCCTTCCTTCCATGAGGTGCACGTGGCTGAGAGGTTTGGAGCCTGCAGAGATAGGGGATAGAACTGTAAGTGCCTGTGTGACTGTGGCTGCCTTTATCTGCAGGATGTCAGACTGAAATGCATGGGGCTCTGGACACAGACTGTACAGAGACTGTTCTATTGTCTGTCTTGTTTAAGAAATCTGGACTCCATCAGAAAATCTTGTCCATCGCATAGTTGCCAGTACGGCAAAGTTTTTACCTACTAGCAAAGGTTCAATCATCATGTCTCTAGCCACCACAGGGATCTTACTATTGCATAGTAGCCAAGAATCTTGTACAGTTAGCAAGGATCTGCTAGCAATAAAAGGGTTAATCTTTAACCCTTTTATTGTTAGCAGATCCTTGCTGGCTGTACATTCTTGGCAAATATACAATAGGATAGTAAGATCCCTGTGGTGGCTAGAGACATGATAATTAACCCTTTACTAGCAGATGAGACCGGCTGATCTGCTAGCAATAAAGGGTTAATCATCACGTCTCTAGCCACCTCAGGGTCTTACTAACCTAAGCAATAAAACAATTTCTCCAGTGCTCAAAAGGACAGCAACAAGTCCGGGATAGATGCACGGTCTATGTAACTTCAGGGACAATGCTTCAGCGATGCAGTCCTCCTCAGACAGGGGTATTCAACTAAAAGCTGCAAAGGAACACACAGGGGATGCAAACGCCCAGTGCATTACCCAAGGTTTATCAAAAGAAATCAAATAGCCAAATTAATACTCACAAACAACATAAGTAATATGCAAGAAACTCTCTGATGGTCAATCAGCATGGCGATAGATGACCAAACAATTGGCAACGTTGTCAGGCTAACACATTTCGGGGACGCATCCCCTTCCTCAGAGCTCAAGCCAACAACTATTCACCTCCTGAAAATATGCACATTGGGGTGGAGCATTTGCACCCCCTGTGTGTTCTTTTGCATCTTACTAGCCTATTGCTTATATGCCAAAAAAAGTACATCCAGCAATCCAGGCTGTAAAATAATTAATCATGTCTCTAGCCACTAGGAATCTTACTAGCCTAAGATCCCTGGTGGCTAGAAACACGATTAGCCCTTTAATTGCTAGCAGATCCCTTGTGGCTGAGCATGATTAACTATTTCATTGCGATCAATCCTTAAGCACATGAAGCACATGATTTCCCTTCTTGTAAAACTATTCCCATATTAAATGGATGCCCCACCCCTAATTAAAGTACATGCCCCTCCTACCGCAGCTTTCTTGACACACAGAAAACGGAAAATTGTATCATACTTACCGTAATTTTCCTTTCCTGGTGCCAATCCAGGCAGCATACAGATGATAGAGCTCCACCTCGACTCCTCCCTCAGGACCAGTGAATAGCATAAATTAAAGAGGTAGTCCCTCCCCCATATTCTGGGAGCGTATGCTGCCATGGATTGGCACCAGGAAAGGAAAATTACGGTAAGTATGATACAATTTTCCGTTTTCCTGTCGCCTCCATGGCAGCATACAGATGATAAATAACTAGCTATACACGGGTGGGTAATGCTTCAAAAAAACGTATTTAGACAAGGCTTCTTGGACTGTGCTACTCCCGAACTCTACTGTAGTGAGGGCTCCGGGATCAATCCTGTAATGGCGCAGGAATGTGTGCTGTGATGACCATGTGGCGGCCCTGCAGATGGTCTCCAGAGAAACATTAGCCCTTGCTGCCCAAGAAGCTGACACTGCCCTTGTGGAATGCGTGTTGGAGGATCCATATTCCTAGACTTGTAGATTTGATCAGTTTGACGATCCATGATGCCAATGTCCTGCTGGAAGCTTCCTTGCCTCTGTTTTTACCCCAAGGTATCATGAACAGTCTGTCTGAGTTCCTGAAGACTCTAGTTGCCTCAAGGTATGCCCTGAGGGTTGTGGCAATATCCAGACTTTGGCATGCTTCTGAATGAGAATCAGAGAAGACTGGTAGAGCCCAGGGCTCTCTTAAGTGATTAGCTGAGGTAACCTTTGGAGTGAAGCCTCGAACTGGACGAAGCTCCACTCTGTCTGGAAAAAAGGAAATGTGCTCGTTCCCAATTCCTAATGCGTGGAGCTTGGAAATCCTCCTGCCTGATGTGATAGCCAGCAGAAAGGCAGTCTTTAATGAGAGATTCCAGAGTGAGATCTGATCTAGCGCCATAAATGATGCTTCAGTTAGTACTTCAAGTACCAAGGAAAGATCCCACTGTGGGAAAGGACGTCTGACTGGTGGTCTGGCCTTCATTACCCCCTTGAGAAAGGTTATCATCAAAGG
Organism: Glandirana rugosa; assembly: GCA_018402905.1. Lineage (NCBI taxonomy): Eukaryota > Metazoa > Chordata > Amphibia > Anura > Ranidae > Glandirana > Glandirana rugosa. Next base: position 753,268 of record BLSH010135754.1, read on the forward strand.
GTGTATCTAATGCCAGTTGTTGCGGATAAGGCTGCTACCTGTACCTTCAGGGAGCTAAGGCCTAGGCCCAGACTAAGCCCTGTTTGAAGGAAAGCCAGAATATTGACTGCTGAGGGGGAAACTGGACTGAAGTCTGCCCCTGACGCAAAGGATAAGAACTTGTTCCAGATCTTGCCGTAAATAGAGTTAGTTGACGGCTTCCTTGCTGTAAGAAGTGTTGTAATGACCTCTGGGGAGCAACCTAGGGCCTCAAACCTCCTCCTTTCAATCTCCAAATTCGAAGATCCAAGACCTGGGGATTCGGATGAGAAATCTTGCCCTGTAGCAGAAGTTGAGGGAACAGGGGAAGCCTCAATGGAGGTTCCATGCAGAGACTGAGGGCTAGAGGGAACCAAGGTCTCTTGGGCCAGTATGGTAGAACTGCAAAGATCAGCACCTGTTCTCTCAGAAGCCTGAGAAGAAGCTTTGGAATGAGAGGATGAGGTGGAAAGGCATAAGCTACCCTGAAGTTCCAAGGGCATGTGAGTGCATCCACTGCTTCCGCTTGAGGATTGGGAGGACGGGAGAAAAACCGGGTTAGTTTCATGTTCTCCGGAGAGGCAAACATGTCCACTTGTGGATATTCCCATATGTTTGCTATCTGCTGGAACACAAGAGGGTGGAGAGCCCACTCGTTGTTGTTCAAGAAGGATCTGGACAGGCGATCTGCTTCTGTATACAGCCTGCCCGGAAGGTATGATGCTCTGAGGTCCAGAAGATTCCTTTCGGCCCATAATATAATTGACTCCACCTCAGACAGAAGAGATCTGCTGCACGTGCCTCCCTGTCTCTGTAGATAGGAGACTGCTGCCCTGTTGTCTAGGCATAGGAGGACTCTGCGACCCCTGAAAAGCGGGCCCAAGGAAGTTAGAGCCGCGAATGCGCCTCTCAGTTCCAGAATGTTCAAGACCAGGCCTGATGACCTGAATGACCATCTTCCCTGGACTCGTTGATTGTTGCAGTGGGCGCCCAAACCGAGACCACTGGCATCGCACGTAACTATGATCCAAGAGGATGGGCCTAAGGATCTGGGTCGTGAAAGGTTCTGTGGCACTAACCACCAATGAAGGCTCCTGCGCATCATAGGAGTTATCGTGATTAATTGCGCCCGGCGTCTCTTCTCCCACTGAGACAGGAATCGTGTCTGGAAATATCGTAGGTGCAAATGGGACCAACGGACCATAGGTATACAAGCTGACATTGTGCCTATCAGGCTGAGACATTGAGTGACTGTCAGACGTGACTTCTTCATGACTTCTGAAACCTTGAGAATGATCAAGCTGACCTTCTCAGGAGGAAGAGCTACTGTACTCTGAAGAGTGTTGAATAGAGCCGCCAGATAGATTATCTGCTGTGTTGGCTCCAGCTGGCTCTTCCTGAAATTTATGAGCCATCCTAGTTCCGTAAGAGATTGAAGCAGGATCTCCCTGTGGGAGATCAGCTGACTCCTGCTGTCTGCTAACAGAAGGATATCATCCAGAAAGTGGTACACCCATAGGCCTCTTTCTCTTAGAGGGACCAGAGCAGAGATCAACACCTTTGTGAAAACTCTGGGGGCAGTGCTTAGACCAAATGGAAGACACTGGAACTGAAGGTGGACTTGGCCCACAGCAAATCTCAGAAATTTCTGAAAGGAAGGCAGAATTGGGACATGAAGATAGGCGTCCTCTAGATCCACTGAGAGAAGCCAGTCCCCCGGCTGTACTGCCTGAATTATAGTCAGAAGGGATTCCATCCTGAAGCTTTCCAGAGAGATATATTGATTCAGAATTTTTAGGTCTATGACCGGCCTCCATCCCCCTGTCTTTTTCGGGACTAGAAAAAGGGTGGAGTAGAATCCCGTAAATCGCTCGGAGCATGGAACCGGAACCGCTGCCCCCTGAAGCTGGAGCACAGCGAGGAACTGTAGAAGAGCCTGCACCTTCTGAGGAGAGGAAGGGACTTCTGTGATTTTGAAATGGTTTGATGGTGGTTGGTGTAAGAAAGTCCAGAAATGACCAAAGCGAATAGTTGATAGGATCCACGGGTCCTGGCACCTGCTTGCCCAAAGCGGCGCAAAAAGCTTGAGCCTGGCCCCCACTGGAGGAGTTTGGGCTGGCCTTATGTCAAAAGGACTTAGCCGGATCCTGTGGGATAGACAAGACCTTATTCTTCCTAGCCCCCAGAAAGGAGGACTGAGTGCCCTTCCAGCTTTTTCTACCATCTCTGGATTGCTTGGACTGACGGTAGTTGGAGGACTTATACTGCCTAAATCTGGAGACATAGGCCGATGACCGTCTAGCTCTCCTATCCTGGGGGAGCAAGCCAGATTTGCCCCCTGTGACCCTGGAGATGGCCTTATCCATTTTCTCGCCAAAGAGGGCCTTGCCATCAAATGGGATTTTACACCAGTTCTGCTTTGAAGTTAGATCCGCAGCCCATGGTTTTAGCCACAAAGCTCTCTTTGCCATAACCGAGTGCAGCATGGAACGGGAAGAGCAGCGAATAGAATCTATTGCTGCCTCTCCCACAAAGTCTGCTGACAATTTTAACTCTTCCAGAGCCTTAATGATGTCCTCTTTAGGCACATCCTGCCGTAATGCTGATTCAATATTTTCCGTCCAGGCCCGGATGGCATTAGAGACTGAGGTGAGAGCTATGGCGGGTTTGCAAGCAGCGCCTGCAGCTAGGTAGCTTCTCTTTAGGTCAAGGTCTATCCGCCTGTCCAATGGATCCTTAAAGGAAGCTGAATCCTCCATTGGGAGAGTAATATTCTTTGCGAGACGAACAACTGCTGCGTCTAAGACAGGCATTGAATCCAAAGCTTGAGTGTCTGATTCAGCTGGGGATACAGTTTGCCAAAGCGGGCTAGCGAAAACTTCTTCTCAGTCTTTTTCCATTCCTCGTCAATAAGCTCCCTGACTTCATTCATTAAAGGGAACACTGCTCGCTTCCTCTTCAGGCGCTTCCTCTGTGGCTGTTCCTCTTGCTCTTCCCACTCAATGGCCGTCTTGACGGCCTGAATGAAGGGCTGGATGAGGGAAAAGTTAAAGCCGGATGGTTCTGAATCTTCGGCTGAGTCATCGGAGAGATCCTCTTGAGGAGGGTCTCTAGGTACTTGACCCAAAGGAGGAACTGGGGTGCTAGCGGAGGATGGACCTGGGGCGTCGAGGTCCACTTCTGGGAGATGATCCTCGTGAATTGCCCGCTGATCAGATCTCATGGCTACCAATTCCGAAAAGGAGTCTTTCATAGTCTTCTTGAGCAACTCCACAACCTGCTCACTCTCCCTTTCTTTCACCGCGTAGTCTCTAAAGCAGGATCTGCACACCAGCTTGTCCGGAAGAGGGGTAGCCCCGCAAGCCCAGCACTTTTTACTGGCAGGACGCTCAGCAGGTGATTGAGAGCGGTAGCGTCTTCTTGAACTGGACCTTCTTGGTGATCTGTGATGCAAAGAATGGGTCCTGTGTCTGGAGCTATGACCCCGATAATCATCATGGTGTCTGGAAGACCTCCTTGAGCTTCTAGAGCGGACAGGACTGAAATGGAGAGATAACAAAAGATAGTTCCATTCTTTCTTTTTTTTTTTTTTAAAAGATGAACTCTTTTTTTTTTTTTTTATACTTACGACCGACCACATGCCTTAAGGAAATGCGCGGATCTTGACCGTGAGGTGAATGACTCATGGCGAGTACAGCAGCAGGATCAGCTAAGAAAAAGAATATTTATGAAGGACAAGATATACAGGAATAAACCCAGAACCAGTATTACTCTGTCTAAAAAATTCCAGCACTTACCAAAAAGGGCAGAAGAAATCCGAACGGCAGCCAGGTGTCAGCAGAGTGTCCAGAACATCAATGCTGAGGGCTACTGTGCATGCACCGGCGTCTAATGACGTGATCGTGCATGCGCTCCGCCCCCTGCCGCTCCTAACCGCACGAGGCGGCCTCCGGAGCCCGCCGTTTGGACCCAGCTGGCGGGAAGAGCGCGGGAGGGGGAGGAAGAAAAGGAGGACAAGGAGGCAATGATCCCTGGGCATAGAGAAACCCAGGAGAATCCTCCCTAGATCCCATCAACCTTGCACACCAACAAGATGGCCGCCTGCACAAGGGAGACAGAAAACAGAAAACCTTAAAGGGACCAGGTAAGGCAAAAAGAGAGAAAGAGGGGGGGAGAAAGGAAAGATGGGGACAGGAAAAGCTGATCCTGAGGCTTTCCTCACCTGTAGACACCAAACCTTGCGAAATGGCAGATTTCGTTCCTGAGAGGAAACACTGCAAACCCCAAAAGATCCGCAGAAGGGGTTCCCTGACTTTTTAGCGCTAATAGCGGCCCAAGTACAGGGACTGCGTCCGGGAGAGGCTTAACCCGGCGGAACTGCTTCATCAGCAGAGGTATGGATCTGGTGCTGTCATCTTCACTGATCAGAGGTATGAGGAAAAAAAGGAGAATATGGGGGAGGGACTACCTCTTTAATTTATGCTATTCACTGGTCCTGAGGGAGGAGTCGAGGCGGAGCTCTATCATCTGTATGCTGCCATGGAGGCGCCAGGAAAAAAGTTGTCCCTAAAAATGCAGTCCAAACATTTCACAGGAATAAACCTAAGGTATGAAAGACAGACATAAGTCAGAGACAGATAGACCTCTATCCAGCATATGAACAAACGGACTAAACTGTAGGTTAGGCACAGGCCAAAGATCCTGCAGGGGGTTTGCATTTGCAGCAGGGGGTTATTCTCAAAGTGGGGCTATTCTATAAGTGGAAGCACTTCTGACTCTGCACTTACTATCTGAATGTCTCATCTGAAATGTCATCTGTTTCTTCGCAGGTATGTTCTCTGAATCAACTCCACCCAAAAAAACTGAAACCTTGCTCTCTCTTTTTTGCTAAAGTCTGTTTAATTATACTGGTATGTTCTCTGAATCAACTCCACCCAAAAAACTGAAACCTTGCTCTCTCTTTTTACTAAAGTCTGTTTAATTATACTGGTATGTGCCTTTTTTCTGCTTAACTATCTATAGAGCTGGCCACACTGCAATGCTTTCATTTGTCCCCTGTTTTTGACAAAATTATGGCCTGTTTACCTCTAATTTGGAATGCACCCACCCCCATCCCTATCAGTATAACTTTAATCACCTTTGGGGGGGGGGGGGCATTTGCAGGGGGTTTACATTTGCAGCAGAGGCTTATTCTCAAAGTGGGGCTATTCTATAAGTGGAAGCACTTCTGACTCTGCACTTCAGCGAATGCACAAAGCGAATGAACACAAGAAAATACTTTGAATAACACCACACAAACTACAGGTGACCTCGTTTACCCCTTTAGCTCTTTCTCCTCCTAACATGCACTCTCTACCACTCCTTCTGACAACTCTGTCCTGCATCCTTAAACTAACTCTCCTTCACCCCTCTTCTCCACCTCACAGCTTATATATATCACCCTCACTTCTATCCTCTCCTTATTACTGCACTCACCAACTCATGCTAATTCTGAATCCACACGCACAAAAATACTTCAGGACACTAGAACATGTCACTTCATATAAATCGCACTCCCTCATTACCTCCCTCATCCTTCTGCTTCCCCTAAACTCTGGAGATATATCCCTAAACCCTGGGTCTCCATCATTTAACTATACTCAACACACCCATTACCCTGCACCCTCAATGCACACAATCTAATTCTCATTTCTCTTCTTCCCAAAATCAGACTCCCTTTCTCTTGCGCCCTTTGGAATGCCCACTCGGTCTGTAACAAACTGACCTCTCTCCATGATCTTTTTATCGCTAACTCATTCAATCTACTTGCCATTACCGAAACCTGGCTTCACGAATCCAACACTGCATCTTCTGCTGCCCTATCACATGGTGGTCTTCTCTGGACTCACTCCCCCAGACCCAGTGGATGCAAGGGAGAGGGTGTTGGAATCCTAGTCCCACATAGCCCCTTTCAGTTACTTCACACGCCCCCCCTCTCTGTCTCTCTCCTCTTTTGAAGCACACTGCATTCGTCTTTTCTCCCCAGTTTCTCTAAGGGTATCTGTAATCTACTGGCTCCCAGGCCGGTATCAACCTTTCTTGATGACTTCTCTGCTTGGCTACCCTACTTTCTCTCTTCTGAAATCCCCACAATAATTCTTGGGGACTTCAACATCCCTATTAATACTAACTCTCCTGCTACTTCCAAACTTCTCAGTCTAACCTCCTCCTTTAACCTGACACAATGGATACATGCTACTACTCACTATGTAGGCAATACCCTTGACCTGGTTTTCTCCCACCTTTGCACTCCATGCAACCTCTCCAACTATCCATTCCCTCTCTACTGACCACCTCTATGACAAAATCGCACCCCTGTCCTGCACCAACCTAGCCACTTCAGTCTACAAACTTATGAAAAAAATAGGATGCAGCGCAAAATTATAATAATACAACAGTCATAGTCCATTTAACATGCAAATGAGGTATAGAAGGAAGTTCAAAAACATATGCTGTTTCCAGATAGTGGTTTAGTAAAGAAGACAGTCCTCTGTGTATGCATGCATCACATTGAAAAGGTGCTCTCCCTTCACCAGCTGGCACACTCCCTCACCTTAATGTTTGACCCCAGTTCCACTAGAGGGTCAAACACGCATACCCACAAGGGGTTAAGCAGGACTGGAAGTCCTATGATGATGGAGACTGAGTAACCATAGGCGAGACCAGGTAGGGTGTTCTCATCCACATCAATGCCGAGAGTGCATAGCCAAAAAGAGAGGAGGAAATCTAAGTTCACACCATTTCAACTAAAGAAAGTAGTATTTATTCAAATGCACTTACATACAGATGTCTTGATGATCGCATAAAAGCAGAATAAAAACCGCATTAGAACGAAATAGCCGTTCAGACCATGTGGGAGATCAGCCAGGCAGCATGTGTGGAGGACAGTGGGTGACGTCAGACAGGCTTTCCTCCCGTACACGTTGCGGCAGCCACGTGCCTTCTTCAGCGGGGTGGAGCCTGGACTTCAGTCTACAATGCTTCACTTTTAGCCTCCCTGGACACACTAGCCCCTCTCACTAAGAATCAGGCCCTGACCCCTTCAACCTTGGCAAACAGATGACACTAGAAGTCTGAAAAAACATAGCCCTGCTCTTAAGCGCCTATGATGTAAGACTAAATCTCAAAAAGATTTCAACCAGTATAAATCTGCCCTCCAAAAATACAATTCCTGCCTCCACACTGCCAAGCAGACCTATTTTATCACTCTCATTAACAACTCCTCCGTCCTTAACATAAAAACCTCCCGTCTAAATATGACCAACTTTAGAAAAACTCTAAATCAGAATGTAGTATCCGCGAATTCTCGTCCCGATACAAAAAAGTCTGAAGATCACAGTAGACAAACGGTTCCAACTTCCCCAGTCCCGGACTAAGAATCACTCTCCCCGATCACACAGGTCCCTCCGATTTTCACTTCGTAACATCTGACTTCAGGTCCGAGGTGGGGCGACTTCTTCCGTGCACCGACGGCGTTGCACATGCCCTCCTTTCGGACAGACTGCAGTGG
>BLSH010135754.1:778782-793052 GCA_018402905.1 Glandirana rugosa
ATAAAAAAAAATTAAAAACCCCAAAAATGAATTCTCATCATCCGTAAACGCGACCACTTTTGCGCAAACCAATCAATAAACGCCGATTGCGATTTTTTTTATCGCAAATATGAGGAAGAATATAAATCGGCCAAAAACGGTGAAAAAAAATGTTTTTTTATATTTTTTTTTTGGATTTGTATTTTAGGAAAAAGTAAGAAATTTGGGTTTTTTTGCAAAATTGTCGCTCTTCTTTTGTTTATAGCGGCGATCAGAAATGACGCAGCGGTGATCAAATACCACCAAAAGAAAGCTCTGTTTGTGGGAAAAAAAGGACGCAAATTTCGTTTGGGTACAACGTCGCACGACCGCGCAATTGTCAGTTAAAGCGACGCAGCGCCGAATCGCAAAAAGGGCTCCGGTCCTAAAGCTGGAAATCCTTCCGGGGCTGAAGTGGTTAAGTAGTGGTCCAGGCATGAGGTATTGAAGGAATGTAAAAATATGGTAGCCAATTTGGAGTAGTCTCTGCCTTTTTGGATCAGTTTTTCAACAGTAATAATAAAAACCTAAATATGGAAAAAACACAGAATCATCGGGGCTGATTTGCTTAACCAATTGACCTCAGGAAGATTTACCCCCCCTTCATGACCAGGGCATTTTTGAGATACGGCACTGTGTTACTTTAACCACTTAAGGAACAAGCCTATTTTTCAAACTTATTGTTTACAAGTTAAAATCATTTTTTTGCTAGAAAATTACTTAGAACCCCCAAACATTATATATATATTTCAAACACCCTAGAGAATAAAATGGCAGTCATTGCAATACTTTATGTCACACCGTATCTGCGCAGCGGTCTTTTTTGGAAAAGATACACTTTTTTGACTTAAAAAATAAGAAAACAGTAAAATTAGCCACATTTTTTCTATATTGTGAAAAGATAATTTTACGCAGAGTAAATTGATACCCAACAAAACGTTTCCTTTAAGACCATTGGGCGTAAGTGACGTTTGACGTCGCTTCCATCATCTAATGGTGGTCTGTTAGTGGTTAACTGACAATTGTGTGGTCGTGCAACGCTGTACCCAAATAAAATATATGTACTCCTTTTTCCACAAGTAGAGCTTTATTTTGGTGGTATTTGATCACCTGTTTTTATTTTTTTCGCTATAAACAAAAAAAGATGACAATTTTGAAAAAAAACCCCACATATTTTACTTTCTGCTATAAAACATATCGTATTAAAAATGTAGAAAATCAAATTTCCTCATAAATTTAGTTTTTTACTAGCCATGGTGGCAAACAGGCACTGTGATATTGGAACACTAACTGACACTTTTGACACTTTTTGGGGACCAGTGACACTGATAAAAATATACACTGTCACTGTACTGACACTGATAGAGAAGGGGTTAACATCAGGGGCGATCAAAGGGTTAAATGTGTTCCTAACATGTGCTTTCTCACTGTGTATGTGCTGCTTTTATTATAGAAGGGCATTGATCCATGTTCCTGCTTTGTAGGAACACAGGATCAACTCCTTCCTTACTGACAGAACGGAAGTATTCCTTGTTTCTGGCTCTCTGCCTAACGATCGGTGGGTACCAGCAGACATCCAATCCGCAGTACCCACAGATCAGTTTCTGCTGTGTCTAATTACATGGGGAGCAGGTCGCCAGCGATGCACATGCATGCTCCAGACCCAGAAGTACAGGACCACGTACTAGATACGTGATTCTGTGAAGGAGAGCCACCTTGCCACTGTATATATGTACAGTATACGGTAGGCATGCGGTTAAAGTATAACTAAAGGCGAAACTTTTTTTTTAGTTTTGGATAAAGTGGAGATGGCTTAGCACCCCTGTCAGGTTTTTATTGCTGTCTGTGCCCCCATCAACTCCCTCCTGGCTGCTGTATAGTAAAATGGCGAGATCCCCTCTCATTCTGGGGCATATGAGGTTGCCTCAGTGTCACCGCTCTCTTGAGCCTGCTGGGGTGTGCAATGCGGTGATCCTGGTCTGGGTAAAAAGCCTATGACGCGACACTTTAACCATCAGCCGATCACATATAAACACGGAAGTGCCATTATTTGGCACTGATCATCAGCGTCCGGATTATCAATGTAGCCCCAGCAGTGCCCATCAGTGATACCAATCAGTGCCCATCAGTGACACCAATCAGTGCCCATCAGTAACACCAATCAATGTCCATCAGTGATGCCAGTCAATGCTGCCTTTCAGTGCCCATCTTTGCCTGCTCATCAGTGCTGCCTATTATTGCCCATAAGTGCCACATATCAGCGCCCATCAGTGCCACCTATCAGTGCCCTTCAATGCCGACTATCAGTGCTCATCAGTGCCCATCAGTGCAGCATATTGGTGCCTCCTCATCAGTGCCACCTAATCAGTGCCCTTCAGTGCCATCTCATCAGTGCAGCCTCATGAGTGCACATCAGTGAAGGAGAAAATGTACTTATTTACAACATTTTCTGACAGAAACTAAGAAAAACCTTTTTTTCAAACTTTTCTGTCTTTTTTCATAAAAAAAAAAAAAAAATAGAAAAACCCAGCGGTAATTAAATACCACCAAAAGAAAGATCTATTTGTGGGAAGAAAACAATAAACATTTCATTTGGGTATAGCGATATAAAGATATTTTGTATTTATTTAATTTACTTAGTTGCTTTTGATACACCACCTGTGTCCTGGTATTCCAGTTACCTTTTTTCTTTTGTATTAATACATATGCTACAGGGACTGCACTGACTAAAGCCATGCACACACATCTGATTTTCGGATGACAGAACATCCGTTTTTTGTTGGATGCTTGTCTCAGGTCGAAAGTGAAGAGTGTACTAACAATACGAAAATTTTCATACGACCTAACTCAACATCAGAAGTGACATAATGCTTTGAATATTTTTGCAACTTTTTTCCGTTTCTAGCATGCGTAGTCCCGGTCGTGCATTTTTTTCATAGGAAAACCGTAGTAATGGAATGAAAATCGGACATTGCATGGTCGTACTACAAACATTTACTGGTCCGCACATCCAGCTTTTGTGTGACAAAAAAGCAAAAGCGGCTGTCGAAAGGAGCATACTAATGGTAAGAATTTCAGACGACAGGCTTTCAAACTAAAATTCCCGTCCGAAATTTGCATCGTGTGTATGGGCCTTTAGTGGGTGGGCATATTTCTATGGTTTAAACCATTTACTGAATGCAAATAGGCTTTCACTTTGCAAGGGAATTTTAATTTACTAACTTCCTTCAGCCAGTCATGTGCAGGCAAAAATAGTGTTTTTTTTTTTTACATCACTAGATTTTTTTTAATTGAACGTTTCAAGGTAATACAGAAATTAACAGAGCCCAGAGTGTAAGGGTCATAAAAACAAACAAACAAGGTCTACGATAAACCAGCGGTATAACACATAGTCGTCATAATCAGGCAAAAAAAAATGATAAAGCAAGATAAAGGCATCTGGTGATATTGATATATAAGATATCAAATAGTGTTGTTTTTTTTTTTTTAAATCTTCCTTGCACATAATTGGGTATTCTTTGCTAAGTGAATTTTCATCACGTTCACTAAGCTAACAGAAAATTCCCTTGTAAAGTAAGCAGCCTATTTGCCTTTATTAAATCAATCTTAATGCATCATGTAACCTTTTAATGCAATGCATATATCTTCAGAAACAGTTTTCTGGTTCATAAAAATATCTTCGTCTTTAAACAAGTTCAGAGGGAATTAAAGAAAAAAAAAATATTGAACTTAATTGCAAGTTGGAAAAAACACAAGGTTGTTGAACTGGCAAAACATTATCAAGTCACTTACAATAGAAATCTTTAGCATTTGACATTTTAACTACAGTACAAGATATATTATGGGGCCTGTATAACAGAACATAACACATTTTGACAAACGAGTGCAGTTATTTTTGTGACAATAGTATAAATATATATAGCAGATGATTAATGCTAGCCAAGTGTATCACAACTGTAACTGTACATTTCAACCATTTGAATATTAAAATGTAATATGGCTAAAAATGACAAAGCAAATCACATAATATCCCCAGCTAATACAGTTGGGTACAGTCACTTACCTTCGCTGTTATGATCCTGGACACATATAAGGATGATGACAAAAAATAATCCAGTCCCACAGTTCATTTTGGGTTTTGGATGCTGTGAATAATTGATGCGTAGGTGAAAATGTCTTCCAGTCTTGCAATTAAAAATGAATGCTGCCTGTCTCTATAGTTGCATAAAAAATGGTGACTTGGAAATATGGTTTGTCATGCCAATTTATGAATCGTTAACGTATTTGTGGTGGTTCTTCTTTAATTGTTCAGTTGTAATAGCATCTAGAGTGGCAACTTTACAATATAGTGTGTGTCTTGCATAATCTATTTATCTACTACTCAGACATAATCCTCCTTGTGGGACAGCTGGAAGGGTTGTCTGCATCTAATTAACCTGCTGCACTGACATGTGTTATTCGTAATCAAAAAACACAAGTTAATGGTTAAAGGCCACACTAAGCTTTCATGTACCCTCTGTCAATTTCTCCAAACAGGATGTACAGTTGTCTAAGTGTATGACCATGGCAGAATAACATTCACTAATGACATTATATCAGAATATGATTACAGTGAAGTATTAACTCCATGTCTATTCCCAGAGATGACAGGTTGCCCTAACCAAGAACTTATGTTGCTTAACTACTTAGATTAAATCTAATTTGAGAAAATGTAATCAGGTTTAACAACCCTGTGTTGTCGGTAATAAGGTTTAGGAGTCTTTAGGTAAACAACATTTTATTTAAAAATGTATTTCTGTGAATTGGCTTATGATGTAACACAGCAGGGGTCAAAAAGTTAATTCAAATACCTACAGGTGTTGTTCATCTGTGTTACATGTATAGTATATTTTAGTCATTTAGAATCAACTGGACTTCAGGCCATTCAAGTGATCAAATGAATTTGGCTTGTGAAGCATAATATAAATGAAACTATAATAAAAAGGTTTAATAATATCTTCAAAGGCTAGTCTTTTGCTGTTTTTGAGAGTAATGAGTTCATTGAGGTATTTCATCATATGACTGTAAAATAAGGGAAAACTATAAATTATTATAGCTGCACACTTTAGAGGCATTTACATGTCTGAAAATCAAGGCACAATCACCACCCTGGATTCACTGTGAACTGTTTTACTTGCAAAAAGATTTGTAATTCTTTTAAATGACTCTTGACCTCAAAACACTCCTATCCAACAACATAGCCAGGGTTCTGACCTCAATTTTCCCTACTACAGTTAAAAGGAGAGGAGCAACAGCACAATGGAGAAGACTTAATGTGCTGTGTTCACAGACTTGTGTAAGGCTGGATTCACACCTATGCATTTTTAGTGCTTTTTGCATTTTGCAGATTTGCACTGCAGTATTTGTTCCATAGGAAACCATGTTAAATGGGCTGCAGTACAAATATGTAAAATGCAAAAAGCACTAAAAATGCATAGGTGTGAATCCAGCCTAATGCAGTATTTCCCCATTCTCTCCTAGTTCTTCTGTAAAGAGGATTGCAACAATGTATTAAAATACAGACTTTATTGCATTTAAATATAGGGTTTTAATGGATAAATAAATGACTAATATACCACTAATACATCAAATATAGCCAGTTCCAGGAACAACCATTTACATCCACATCCTATATATGCATATATTACTCAAACAAATCAATAACATCAATCTCACATGGAGAGAGGTATCAGGACTTTAGAGGATGTAAGAGTTGTTAACTGAAGTGAGCACACACACATAATTTGAATAAAGACTATTTTATTGTAAAAAAGGGTTTAAAACATAATGGTAGTATAAAAAAAACATCCAAATGGGTAAACAAATGTAATTTTTATCTTTTATCACAGCGGCTAAATGCTACAGCTGTCAAAAGTTTTACAACACCCCAATTTTCCCAGTTTTTATTGAAATGTAAACAGTTCAAGTCCAGTGAAATGGTACAAAGATAAGTGGTAAATGTTTAGGTTAACAAAAGCTGAAAAATAATGTACATTTTAGAGTTATACAAAAGGGCCTTTTTCAGGGAAGAAGTAATGGGTTAATAACTCACAGTTGTTCTGCAGCCATGTAAGTAAATTAAGCCTTGAAAGTTTATGCTATCAATTCCTACAGGTATTCCAACTTTTGTTGTTTACTCACAATCTCTTTGTCAGGACTTGGGACACCTGCTGATGGCACTGTGCTTCCCCGAGCGGAAAGTTGGTGTCTCCCAGCAGCCAGCAGTTTCTAGCAATCAGTCTTCACATAATGCTGGTTGCTGGGAGGGTATTTAGTCTCTCTCCTCTGCTAGTACACTTTGCATCAGTGTTTTTCTTTGCTGTGCTAAGTCATATGATGTTTGCACCCTGCTGCCTTACTTTTGTTCCCTTTGTACCTGATCCCATTCCTGGTTTCCTCCTTCCTTCCTTACATCTCTGTTATTTTCTGTGACCTGCGTTTCTCATCTTGTATATATGGTATACATTGTATTATAGTTAGATGGTCAGGTATTTTGTAATCTGGTAATTGTTCACGTACATCTTTATGTTAGCTGTTTTCTGGTGCTTGGATATATTTTGTTTTATTGTGAATACTAATATTTCATTTAATATTAACTTAAATATACATATATATGGTTTGGTCTCAGTTTCTAAGTGTAGATTTGGCCATCTCTGCTCCTGACTCCTGACTTAACACTGACACCACTAATGACTAGATCAGCTGCACTTTGGAGCTGGGAGATATTTTGCTCTGAGTATTTGCTGTCTTTTATGTCAAGATGCATCTATGGTAGGATATTTGTTGTGTGAAACTGTCATTGGAGGATAAAGATCTTTGCCACCAGATTTTGCAGGTTTGCACCAGTGAGAAACCATTGGAATGCATTTATGTAGTGCATACTTCAGTTGATCAGGGCAGATTTTCATTTTAGAGAATTACTGCTTCTGGTTTAGATTTGTTCTGAATTAGCTTCACCTTCTACATCTCATGGCCACAATGATTTCACTCCTTCCTTTATTATGTGTCAGTTTAAGTCTTTGGTATAGTTGCTGGAAGATGACACAGCTTACTGCTTTGGGCAGTACTTAGCTTGCTCACAAAGGCTCCTGGTAGATTGTGTTACTAATGTGCTTTCCCTAGTCAGACAAGTTCCTGATTCCATGCTGCCTGCTGATATGGTCCAGTCCACATCCATGCTGCCTATCGGTGGGGTCCAGCCTGCCTCCATGCTGCCTGCCAATGGGGTCCAGTCCACCTCCATGCTGCCTGCCATTGGAGTCCAGTCTGCTTCAATGCTACTCACTGTTGGGGTCCAGTGCACTTCCATGCTGCTTGCTGATGGGGTCCAGTCCACTTCCATGCTGCTCACTGATGGGGTTCAATCCATCCATGTTGCCTACTGATGGGGTTCAGTCTGCCACAAAAGCTGCTGATGGGGTTCAGTCCACCTCAGTGCCTGGATATGAGATTCAGTCTACCTGAATGCATGCTGATGGGGTTCAGTCTGCTTCAATGACTGCTGATGGGGTTCAGTCTGCCTGAATGCCTGCTGATGGGGTTCAGTTTGCCTCAAACCCTTTCCCTGGTGATCTGCTATCTGTTGCCAAGCCTGCTTCTAGTGAGGCAGGCTTGGCAGACAAGCCTGCCTCTGGTGATCCACTGTCTGCTGCCAAACCTGTCTCTGGTGGTCCGCTGCCAAGCCTGTCTCTGGGGATCCACTGTTTGCTGCCAAGCTTGCCTCTGGTGGTCCACTGACTGCTGGTCTGCTGCCAAGCCTGCCTCTGGTGGTCCGCTGAGTGGTCAGCTGGTGGTCCAGTGGCTGGTGGAGCAAACTCAATTGTGACTGATAGTCAAAATATGTTTTTACTACATGCTAGCTATAATAGTCCTTCTGGAGACACAAGTGGAGGAAAATGAAGAAGATGATCATGATCTAGCCCATCAAATGGTGCATTGCAAACAAAGCTTGTGGCTTGTTGTAATAAAGTATATTTATGGTTATAATCTAAAATCATAAATAATTTCAACATTGCATTTTATTTATTTCCAGCCTACTCCTATTAATCTGAACAACTTTGAAAACTCACTTTTTGAAGAATCCTGCAAATTTACTTCCTTTAATTCTGTGATACATATTTACTATGCCCTGTGAGTAGGCACTGCTGTGTCACACATTCCACAGATCCTACCTTCGGAACTACAGAGGTGCAGAGAGGAGAAATTACATTAGGCAGAGTCCGTATAGAAATCACTGCTTGCAGGCAGCAAGGAACCATGGTATATGTAGTCCTTAAGTAAATTGCAGAGGAGAAGCTGCAAAGCATGCAGGGAAATGCAGGAAGTTTGGAAAGAGATGGTCAGAAGACAAGAAGACCCCACAGCATGAAAGGAGGTTTTTGTAAGTAAGCTTATAATGGATTGTCACTACAATGCTGATGCTACAGTATAAAATGAAAGGGTATGCTAAGACCATATAAGTTATTTAGATCCAAAATATTTGATTGCAGGTCAGCATTACATTCTGTGCAAAGAAAACTTTTTGAATATGTTGTACAAATATGGTGCATGCTTTTGCTGACCAAATT
This sequence comes from Glandirana rugosa, assembly GCA_018402905.1. Classification (NCBI taxonomy): domain Eukaryota; kingdom Metazoa; phylum Chordata; class Amphibia; order Anura; family Ranidae; genus Glandirana; species Glandirana rugosa. Next base: position 787,407 of record BLSH010135754.1, read on the forward strand.
TTTTTTAGTTGTACTTTGTACAACTTTAAAATTTAGCTTTTATTCAAAAATGTATTATCTAAAATTACGTAAATTAAATAATAATAAATTGTTAACAAGGTCTAGGTCCCCTTCATGCCATTTGCCCATTTCAGTCCTAACACAAAGACAGCCAATATATCTTGTGATGCAGTAGGTTTTTCAGCACAGCATGTTGCAACACAAACCACTGCATAACAAAGCTGCCATAATGAATAGAACTGATTGGAATATCACTTGTGTCAGGAATAGGAACAACTTTTCTAGACCCTTTGTTCTAATTAATAATCCAGTCTTTTCAAAGCTGGGGTAGCACCCTGGTCCTAATCAGGGTTACTATTAAGTTTAGTTCTGCTAGGCGGTAACTAGCCTGGCCAATTTGTAGGGGATTTCCTGATTGTTGCCCTAAGCCTGGGTTGGTGTATCTTTCTCTTCTGTCATTGGGTGGCACTGCTGCTCTTGACACAAGAATGAGAAGATCACATTGTATCCAGGTTAGGAGTGGATATGTTGTCCCAGCCAATCATCAGGGTTTCTTTGGCCCAAGAGGCTGCTGGGAGAGCCTATTTACTTGGGAGGGGTCAGGTGATCGGGGTTCTGTGCCACCTGGACGGCTGTCTAGGTGGATGTGTGTTGAAAAGCTCCCGGCTGCTAGGTCAGAAGCCTGAGGCATATCTGGGAGTACCTGGTTGCTAGGCGGTCCGAGGCCTACCCAAGTCAGAAGCAAGCAACGCGGGGTTGGGGCTTCATGCCTGGAGCTCAACCAAGTTGCAGGGATTCTGCCGGATGTAGAATCGAGTTGTTGTCCTAGGTGAAAGAAAGTAGTGGCCAGCCGAGAAGATGTCTTATTAGAGCCCTCTGGTGAGTCAGCCAGCCAACATCTATTCAATACCATCAGTTTTTGGCCCTCAGTCCATTTAACATATCAAGTTTGATACTTAGGAAATGCTTGACATGTAAATAACAAATAGCAATATATGCAAAGCAACAAACAGGCAGAGAGTTAGCTGTACAGTGCATGGTTCTCAGTATCTTGAGATAGTGATATAGTTCATCTGTCATATCCAGATTGTATAGTTGGTTCCCTGTACACAAAGTATTATTTAAAGTGTTACTAAACCCAGGACCTTGTACTCACTATATCTGGTCTCACACAGTACAGTACACAGAACATGGAAATGCAATTATTTTAGTAAATATAAACTGCTAAATTCTCATCAGCAGTATATAGAAGCCTTATGACTTCTATCAGTGTCTGGTTAAAGCTTGTAGGAGGAGTTTTTATTCTACTCTGACTGTCCTATGAGGCTGCAGGACTCCTGACCCTTTCTCTAGATAGTGCTAATTGGCCCTGTGCCAATCACATGCACCCTCCCAAGAAACAAAAACTCTCTAGTTATACACACCAAACTGAGTATGTGCATATTGCCCCCAAGGCCCTGTTCTATCAGGAGATGGATTGGGGACTGTGGAAGAAGGAGAGGATCAGATAAAACAGGATCAAACATACTTTTTGCACAATGTGAAGGATTAACCCCTTAGGTTCCACAGTGAATATAACACCCATGCTTTACTGCATATACTGTACAGACTGATTTTACTGTTGTGGGTTTAGTAACACTTTAAGCTCTGAATACATATGTGCCACAGAAATTTCATTTTTAAATCACTACATATGAATACAAGGCAGAAAGCAGCACACTATAAGATTTGAGTTTCTGTTCATGTTCAAACCAAAAAGATATTGTACCTCCATTCCATGAATCTTGTATTTAACATTTTTCTTCACGGCATGGGGCATTAAAATTGTATTGTGTGCTATCATGTTTTTTTCTTGTAATACAGCAAAATCTAGAAACTATTTGGAAGCATTATTAGGCACAAAAGCCTATGAAAAGGCTTCAGCGGGGCGCTCACATGTTCCAGGCAATCTTTAAAGTCATGAATAATTTAAAATGATTATTCTCTCCCAAGATAAATTCATTCTAAACGTTGCTTTCTTATTCTCTCTCTACTTTCCTACCAACTTTGATATAAAGATAGTGGAAACTATTAATCATAAACACTCGCTCTGGTCAACAGAGAATTATCTAGAGACGGTGCCTTTCCCTGTGTTGTTTGATTTAATTATAGGTCACATTTAATTAATCTGAGAGAACGCTACTGCCATAAACAATTATATAGCCTGAAAATATTAATTTGTGGGCTAAAATGAAAAGATCTTGCCTATTTCTTCACTATTTTTTAAAATGAAGACATTGAAAACACTACAGAGCAGGATTTTAGTTGTATGTGGGTTTTACATTTTGAAAGAGAGGGGTGACGGCAAGTTTAAAAGGGTAATCTTAAAGATTTGTATTAGCAATAGGTGGGCATGGAGGAAATGTCTATGGATTGTGACAGTGGTCAAAGTCTCAAAGGTCACGTAGACTCTGAATGTTGACAGATGAATCAGAGAATTGTAGATGCTGATGTGATTTCAGCATACCTTGCTTCTTTTACCCATATCCACTGACCCCTTCTTAAAATTTTAAAATGGTGTGGAGGAGGAAGCAGAGTAGGAGGAGGAGGCAACAGGAGGAGGAAATGCCCTGCGATCCTCGGTGGTGGAAGGACATGCGCCAAACAGCTAGCCGCCTCAGACCCACCCGCCACTACATTTGCCCAGTGAGCAGTTAGCGAGAAATAGCGTCCCTGCCCATGCTTACTGGTCAATGTATCAGTGGTTATGTGGACCTTGCCACAGATGGCATTGCGCAGTGCACACTTGATCTCATCCCGACTTGTTTGTGCAGGGAAGGGATGGCTCGCCTGGAAAAGTAGTGGCGGCTGGGAACCACGTACTGTGGGACAGACACCGCCATCAGGTTTTTAAAACTGTCCGTGTCCACCAGATGGAATGACAGCATTTCAAAGGCCAGGAATTTTGAAATGCTGGCATTCAGGGCCGGGGATCGTGGGTGGGTAGGGGGGTACTTCCTATTTCTCTCCAGTGTTTGGGAGATACGGAGAGCTGTAAGCTTCCATGGGATCGTGTGGAAATGCTTGGGGATGGTGGCGGACATGGTGGCGTTGCTGTCACATCGTCTGTTTGCTGAGTGGCAGGTGACACTGGCACTGTAGAGGTGGAGGAAGAGGCTGAGGCAGCAGCAGAAGAGGAAGCAGGAGGAGGCCGAGACCTTTCTTGGATTTTGAGGTACTTATTGCACTGCAGCTCGTGCTTTGAAATTAGATGCCTGGTCATGCAGGTTGTGCTCAGATTTAGAACATTTATGCCTCACTTCAGGCTCTCATTGCACAGCGTGCAAACCACTCGTGTCTTGTCGTCAGCACATTGTCTGAAGAACTGCCACGCCGGGGAATGCCTTTGAGCTGCCTTTGGTGTGTGGTGGGTAGTAGCAGGTGTACTCTCTAGGGGACGGTCGCTCCGCTTTTGCAACCTGCTTCCTCTTTTACTGTGATGGTGCCTCTGTGCGACCACCACCTCTTCCTCCAAACCTCACTCGCATGACCTTCATTCCATGTGGGGTCTAGGACCTCATCATCCTCCACATCATCTTCCACCCACCCTTCACCACTGCCCTCCTTGTCAGTCTGCACACTGTGGAAAGACGCAGCAGTTGGCACCTGTGTTTCGTCATCATCAGAGACGTGCTGCGCTGGTGTTTCCATGTCCTCATCCTGCAACAGAAGTGGTTGGGCATCGGTGCACTCAATGTCTTCCACTTCTGGGGCAGGGCTATGTGGATGGCCCACGGAAAGCACACCAGCAGAGTCATCAAAAAGCATAAGAGACTGCTGCATGACTTGGGGCTCAGACTGCTTGCCTGATTTACAAGGGGCTGAGGTGAAAGACAGATGGCCATGGGGTTCAGGTGCCAACTCTGAGTTTTCATCAAGGGACCGGGTGAGAGACAATGTGAAGGAACTGGAGGCATTGTCAGCCACCCAATCTACTATCGCCTGTACTTGTTCTGGCCTCACCATTCGTTGAGCGGCATTCGGGCCTACCATATAACGTTGAAGGTTCTGTGGGCTACTCCCACCTGAGGAAGGTGCTTCACTTGTGCGTGTAGCTGGCACAAATCGACCAAGTCCTCTCCTTGCAACAGGAACTATATATTTGCTTGCTGGACCTCTGAGCAAGTGGACCTTGACTAAGTGGTGAGTTAAAAACCAGAGTTTAAAACAGGAGATTATAACAGGCGTCTTCAGGACCTGTAAGTAACATCAGACATTTCCTGTTATTAGTGTTGTTGTATCTGGGAAAATGTGTGCTAGCAAGATTGAAGGTTTTGTGCAGTGCATAGTGTGCCGCATGTATGCAACTATGGAGCAACAGCTCCAGGATGGATAGCGCTGCGACAGATGTGAGCAGGTTGCCCTTCTGGAAGCTCGCATTAGAGATCTGGAGGGGCAAATTGCAACGCTGGACGGAGCTATCAACCTTAAAGGGGTCCTCTGCTCACTGAGCAGGTGGCTAGTAGGGTTAAGGGGGAGGGTGGAGAGGTAAGTCAGGATTATAAGGTAGGTAGGTAGATGGGTTAATACAGTTAGAGGGAGTGGTAGGGGCTCACAGAAAAGGAAGGCCAGCCCTGGGTTTGAGCACCTTAACAGATTTGCCAATTTGAGTGAAGATGTGGGGGTGGCAAACTCAGAGGTGGCAGCCCTGGATGTCACTGCTCCCCCTAACAGCCGGGAGAGCAGCCCATCTAGTAGGGGTGGTAGGGGTAGTGCAGGTAGGCCTAGACAGTTGGTGGTAATTGGGGATTCTATAATTAGAAGGACTGATAGAATAATTTTTCGCCAGGATCGCCTCAACCGAATGTTTTGCTGTCTCCCTGGTGCCAGGGTTTGGCATGTGATGGACCGGGTTGATAAATTACTGGGAGGGGCTGGGCATGACCCAGCTGTCTTGGTCCACATTGGAACCAATGACAGAATAGATGGAAGGTGGAGGCTCCTTAAGAAGCAATTTAAAGAATTAGGTTGCAAGTTGAAGGGAAGGACCTCCAAGGCAATATTCTCTGAAATATTGCCTGTGCCATGCGCAACACAGGAAAGGCAGGGGGAGATTAGTGCACTGAATGCATGGCTAAAGTCCTGGTGTAAGGAGGAGGGCTTTGGGTTTTTAGAGCACTGGGCTGACTTTTCATTTAGGTGCAACCTATATGCTAAAGATGGTCTGCACCTAAATGGAAGGGGGTCTGTTGTGCTAGGGGAGAGGTTTATGGGAAGGCTGGAGGAGTATTTAAACTAGGATTGAGGTTCCCCGACTGGGGACAGACTGGACAGATGGGGTAATATTAGATTACGTGGGAGGGTGGAGTTAGGATCAAATTTATGAGGAGGTCGGAAGGGTATTTGGAGAGGGGATCGTGTTGTCTGGGGGAAGGTAAATCCACGTCTGGTAGAAATCGTATATCCAACGTGGATTTACTTTTCAGTCGGGTCACGAGATTTTTGGGTTTCGGGAGGAGGAATGTGGTCCTGAAATCGGTACGTAAGTCACGTGATTAGAGGGGGACGGAAAGGACACAACGCGTACCGTGTCCGTTATAAAGTCTCTTATAACGGAACCTCCAGGAAGGGAAGTTGAACGTTGGATTAAGAAATTTAACGAAGAAT
>BLSH010135775.1:0-35832 GCA_018402905.1 Glandirana rugosa
TCTCCAACTCTAAGCAGCAGTATTTGAAATCTCAAATTCCTCCAACAATCTGATCGTTGACCACGATCGTAGCGATCGTTGTTTTATGCAGAGTTTGATCTGCAATCTGCACATCAAAGCAGCGGTATTTGAAATCTCAAATTAGTCCAACAATCTGATCGTTGTGCACGATCGTAGCGATCGTTGTTTTATGCAGAGTTTGATCTGCAACTCAGAGCAGCAGTATGTGAAATCTCTAATTTCTGCTATCTGTCCTCAGAGCAACAGCACAGCAGTAGTAAAGTAATCTATCTCAGGATGCAGGATCAGATGTTGTTAAAATGTCTCTAATCTCTCCCTGACGCCGTCAGCTACCTCTCCCTACAGCTAACCCAAGAGCATGTGACTGCAGCATTAAGTGACTCCAGCTTATAAAGAGGCTGGGTCACATGATGCACTGGCCAATCACAACCATGCCATTAGTAGGCATGGCTGTGATGGCTTCTAAGGGCAAACCAGTGAAACGCTTGTTGATTGGCTGCCCTGCAGCTTCTCAACACGTGGAGTAAAATAGCAGAACCCTGGACCCGAACCCGAACGTTTTTTTAAATGTCCGTGTTCGGGTCCGGGTCCGGACACCCGAAAGTTCGGTATGGACCCGAACTTTACAGTCCGGGTTCGCTCAACACTACTTCTAATCTCTCGGTTCCATTGAATACCTTTTATGTTCCTCAAAAATGGCATAAAGAAGTGTTACAAAGTTCTGCTTCAGTCTGTTCACAGATACAAGGGGTATGCAGACCGTCACAGAAGATCGGCTCCCCGTTATCGTCTCAGTCAGCTTGTATGGTTGTCCACTAGGTACTTTAAAATGCGACAACCCTCTCCCAAGTTTGGTCCTAGATATATAGGACCATTTCACATTCTCAAGTCAGCCCAGTAGCCTATAAACTGCCCTCACACCTTCGAATCCCCAACACGTTTCATGTATCCTTGTTAAAACCCTTTTACAAGACTTGGTTTTCTCTACCCTCTAGACGTCCTTCTCCTGTCTTGGTTGATGACCATCAAGAATATGAAATTAGTAAAATTCTGGATTCTCAACATATTGCTGAAAGGACTTGGGTACCTGCTCATGATGTTCATGCCCCTCAGCTGGTCAAGTTGTTCCACGATAAGCATCCTTCCAAGCCCAAATCTTTGAGTGGGGGGTACAGTCACACCTTGGCCGGGAATTGATCTTGGGACCTGGTGTTCTTGGGTCAGTTCTCTACTGCCTGAACCACTGTGAATCTCCTATCTTTAGTAACCTATAAATCATCACTTCCCCTTCCTATCTCTGCCTTAGTATAGGGTACTTCCTTCCGTGGTGTGCTCTTGGATTCTTTGTTTCAGACTTCTGCTGGTTCTCGACTTCGCTTTTGACTACTCCTTTGGATTCTGCTGATTATTGTTGCTGACCCTGCCTTTCCCCGACTTTGCCTTCTGTCTCTTAAGGTAGACTGTTGCACTTTCTATTGAGGTCCCGGAATTCTGGCTGCAGTATCTCCACCTGATACTGGAATAAGAAGACTACCGGTCAGGAAACCAGAGTGACGGTTGGAGGCCTCTGGCAGACCTGACAGCCCAGACTAATAAACAGCTAATAGAAACCTCCAATGGAGTGGGGTAAGAATACATGGTAATCATCTTGGCTACCGATGGGACAGGGAGTAATACTGAAAGCCAGAAACTTTAGAGAGGATATAATTCCCTAAACCAATAAAAAAGTAGATGAAAAAGAGGTACAGGGGAAATTACAGTAAGGGGACAGGAAGAGAAGGGAAGGTTAAGTGAATAGGTGGGGGGGGGGGGGCAGTGGGGTAAAGGGAAGTGAGAGGGAGGGGGAGTCCAAGGGGATATCCATGAATCCTGAAACTTTGCTCTCAGTGATCCAAGGGCACGATTGTCAATTGCAGTGCACCATGTAAAAGTATACTAACCTACAGTAAAGGCACTTCCAAACTCCTGCAAAGAAGAGAAATCTGTCCAGTAAAACTATGTCTTTCTGTATTTCTGTTTTTGTGAAGTAAAAATTGTTGGGTTTTTTTTAAGTATACATTGTTAATGTAACTGTAAATGTTGGATGTACCCCGGTTCAGTGGTTTACTTTTTTCTTCTTTTTTCCCCTTTCTTGTCCAATAGCACCCGGCACGCACAGCCCTTTTAGCTTGTTCTAGGGGGGCCTTTGAGGCAGCCAAATGTTTCACTCAATCTGCCTGTTGAGTGTGACTTTCTAACTCCCTCCCCCAGGGGTCAGCATGACCGTTTCCGCTGACTGCCCCTGTTGGATATTTGCTTGCCGACGCCATTCCTCTCACTGGCTTCTGCCTCTTTCCATCATGGAGGCTCTGAGTTCTCCAGCTCTCAGAAGTGAAGTGACATCATGACGCATGTCCACCGCATACCAGAAGTGATGTCACATGCTGCCATTTTCACATTCTGAGGTATTGTAGGGGAAAATACAGGAAACTCAGTCTCCTCAGATCCTCAGGGGTTATATCCTCCCACAAATTTTTGCTCCCTTCCTGGCACCCACCCCGGGCTATCTCTCCCATATGACCGAGTTTATGTTCTTTTTATACCGACTCTGCTTCTGGCTCCTCCTCTCTCCCTTGGAGGATGCTGGTGGAAGAAGGGCCACACTGGCTGGCCCTTACAATATCTGCTGAATTTTCCCTTTTTGAACATATGAGGGACCACCTGTATTCTGCGCAGGCCAGTCAAGTTCCTCCACCCTAAACTCCCTTATCCATGTCCTTTATGGACTTTGCTTTGTGCAGTGGTGTGCAGTCATGTTGGAACAGGAAGTGCCAACCCCAAACTGTTTCCACAAATTTGGGAGCATGAAACTGTTCAAAATGTCTTGGTATGCTGATGCCTTAAGAGTTCCCTTACTGGAACTAAGGGGCCAATCCCAACCCCTGAAAAACAACCGCACAACATAATCCCCCTCCACCAAATGATTTGGACCAGTGCACAAAGCAAGGTCCATAAAGACATGGATGAGAGAGTTTGGGGTGGAGGAACTTGACTGGCCTGTGCAGAGTCCTGACCTCAACCCAATAGAACACCTTTGGGATGAATTAGAGCGCAGACTGAGAGCCAGACCTTCACTCCAACATCAGTGTCTAACCTCACAAATGCGCTTCTGGAAGAATGGTCAAACATTCCAATAGACACACTCCAAAACCTTGTGGACAGCCTTCCCAGAAGAGTTGAAGCTGTTAGACAGGGATACCATTAAAGTTCATGTGGCCAATACTTTTGGTAATATAGTGTATGAACTGCTCTGATAGAGGACAGGATCAGGAAAGCCAATGCCTCCCTGTAGTTTATGTTTGGAGATGTTACTAGAATTTTCCTTATGCTGTTAGTGGCCCAGAGTAAATTCTGAAACTTTGATCGGATTAGTGTGAGAATAAAACAAAAAAGTTTGATTGGAAGGGTCTGTAAGAAATAAAGGAGGCATGGAAGGACATTCACTTTTAATATTCAATTTCTCCCTTACCAAGAAAAGGATAATATATAGATTCCTGTCGACTGTATCCCCAAAAGAAGGAAAATTAGAGCGGTCCTACCCCCATCCCGGATATGTTTGGATAGAAGCACAAGATAAAAAACCCCCTCTGGGACTTTAACTGGGGAGGCCAACTCACCAAAAACAAGATATCATATATAAAAAATTGATATTTTGAATGCATTTAAAAGACAAGAACGGAAATAACCACACAGGGAGGGTGATAATTCAAATCAAAAACATGGACAAAAGTGAAATGAGTATAAACATGAGATATGCAGTATATAGAATATCCAAAACACCGTAAAAGACCACTAGATCTGCCAGCTGGTGGCAGAGGATAACCCGACGCGTTTCAATGATGTTTGAGCAGAGATCTTCTTCAGGGGTAAGTGGTCGAGGTTTTAAAAAAAAGGAGACAGATCCTCTACATATCATAAAGAAAAAGAATACAAAGCATAAATGTCAAATATTTTCATATCATAACAAATAATGTCATCCAAGATTGATATGTCATAGTTACGGTACTGACCATATTATACAGGGTATTGTGGGATTTTCAACCAGTAGCCAGGATTCAAATATTCTATATTATACTCCCAAATATGGAGAGAAAATATACCAAGATCTAGAAGTCAAAGAGCTCTCATTGGTAAGTACATCAGGAAGCCACAAAAAAAAAAAATCAAGGTCACATGTAGCAAATACTTACCAGTAATGTAATGGTTAAGAGGGTCTACAGCCGCATAGAAAGTTGGCTAGGGGAAACACCTAATAGGACAAAAATACGGAGACTAATGGAAAAAGCTGGGTATATATCAGACCCAAAGAGGTACAGCATGTTGGGATAGATGCCTACCCGTATTTCTGAGAGCAAGGATCCAACTGGGCTTGCAATAAAGTGCACAGATCGCGGATTGGGTACACACAGAAAGTGAGGAAATTTAGGTACAAAAAAACAGATACTGGTATGCTGTATAGAAAAGAAGAAAAAAAAAAAGAAAAAAAAACAAATTGAAAAATAATGATGAAAAATAAAAATTGCAAAAATACAAAGTACCAAAAGAAATATGTATATATCTACTCACCAGACAATACTGTCCCAATAGAGTAGATTCAAGTATAGCATTCCTAACCAAGTATGATCCAGGAAGGAAAAGGCACACAAGTCAATCCTACCAAAGTAGGAGAGGGAAGGCAAAAAAATCTGAAAAATAAAACAGATGGACGAAAAGTCCAAAACTGTGTCAGAGTAATTGCCATTAGAAGAGTGACACAATTAAAGGTGAGAGATTGTAACCATCTAAGGGGTATAGAGTTATATCACTATGGGAGGGGAGAAGTACCTTAAGCCATCCGTCACAGCGTGTAATGTCCAAAGTGTACCCAGCACAGGAAGCCCTTGGGTCACTGTGAGGAAATATCCCTGGTTAAATATCTCTGGCTATAGAGATCGCAGCCAATCAAAGTAGTGAAAAGGCGGAGGGGACGGTGATCAAAGTCAGGTGACCAATCCCAGCAGTAAGATGCAAAAAGGTAGGTAAAGAACGTGGTCAGAGTTCGCAAGGGAGAAAAACCCTTACATCACAGATCAAAGCTGCCGAAGGGATGCACGCCAAAACTCGGTGTCCACCGGGAGCACGTGTGATGACGTCATCCCGACGGGGATGCAACAAAAAGCGAGCCGGCGGTCGAACACAAATGACGCTAGCGGCATCGCTGACTTTGCCCCCCAAGGCATAAAGTGTCCCGTAGACAGAGAAGAGGAACTAGAGGGGGGAGGCACTTATGACCAAAAAAGACCAAAAATAACCAAACCTCCGGCATCTTCAGCCTTAGCACAAAGATCTTAACTGAGTCTGAAAAACAGATTCTCAATCAAGGTTTGAAGTTTGCCCCTCCAAAGAACCTCAATAAGTTTGAGGTGTATATGGATGTGCACAAATTTGTCAGGAAGGTTAACATCCATAGACACTTCCTAACTAATCCCATCATGAGGAATAGTGGCAATCTGACTCGGTGACATCCCGGGTGGGCAGATATATTGATTTTTATTTACAGCCCATTGTACAGAATACCACCTCCTATCTGAAGGACTCAGGTCATGTCATGAGACTCCTTGCAGAATATACACCTACCCAGGGAATGTGGATTGTCACAGCAGATGTGACCTCTCTGTATACGAATATGACCTGGGAATAGAGGCTGTGTCATATTATTTGAGGCAACACTCTGAGGTCCCGGAAGCACAAGTAGAATATCTAATTGAATCCCTTGAGTACGCTGCCTCATCAAACTATTTTTGGTTTGACAACAAGTACTACAGCCAGGTAAGGGGGTGGCCATGGGGGCTAAGTATGCCCCCAGCCTGGCCAACCTCTTCATGGCTTGGTGGGAGGAGGATGCCATCTATGGCCGTGAGATACCGCAGGTGCGTCTCTGGGCCAGGTACATAGACGATGTCCTCCTCCTATGGGATGGAGACCATGAAAGTTTGGTTGATTTTTTTTGTTTCCCTCAACCCCAATCAGAGAGGAATGGAGCTGAAATATTCAGCCAGTCAGACAGAGGTAAACTTCCTAGATCTAACAATTAGAATTGAGGAAGATAGATTTGTGACATCCACTTTTTTTAAAACTACTGACCGCAATTCTTTAAGGAGTTCCCCTTAGCCAATACATGCGGTTACAAAGAAATTTTACTAAATACGAAGAATTCTTTGCTCAAGCTAGTATCTTAACCAGGCGTTTTGTTTAAAAGAGATATACTAGTAGCGACTTGGAAGTAGCCCTGGACCGTGTGTCAGCTTTAAACAGGGCAGATTTACTGAAGGAGAAATCCAAAGATACAGGGAATGTATCAAGACCTATGATCCCCTTTATTATGTCCTACTCATGCCAGGCTAGGAAAAAAAAAAAATTATCACACGACATTGGCACATTTTGTGTAGTGATAGAATTTTGGGAAAGTCCATCCCAGATAAGCCATCAGTAGTCTTTAGGGGAGATCTGCCGTTGCGACATTCCCTGGCCCCCAACGTCCTAAACCCACCAGCCCCTAAACCAAGCTTCTTCCAAAATCTAACATGGTTCTATAAGTGTAACCGATGTAGGGTATGCACCTACAACCATCACAGAAGTAGAAGGATTGATACATTCACATCCAGAGATCCAGAGCCAACTCTCAGGTCTATAGAATCAAACCATTCATCACATGTACTACCAAGGGGGTGGTGTACCTATTGGAGTGCCCTTGTGGCCTCCAATATATTTGCAGGACAAAGCGCCCCCCTGCAGGTGAGGCTCAACGAGCATATTTTGAACATTCTCAAAGGTTTCAAAAACCACTCAGTTTCCAAGCATTATAGAGAGGTCCACCATCGAGACCCCTTCAACACCCTATTCTTAGGAATAGATAAATATGAGCCTCACTGGAGAGGGAGTCCCTTTGTCCGAGGAATATCTAAACTCGAGATGGCCTGCATTTACAGAGTCAAAACGTACACCCCCTTAGGGTTAAATATAGAAGTAGACAAAAATGCGTTTATCGATAACTCATGATGCAATTAAACATTTTTTTTTTTTTGTGTGGACTACTGTATCACCCATCTTCTTTTTAAATTAATTTTCTTAAATATATATTTATGTTTGCCCATTGTTTATTAATCAAAAGATTTTCATATAGAAAGTTCAGTCATTCTGGCTTCAATTCGATATAGAACTTTTTGCAGGTTCATAATAAGTGCAATTGTGCCATCTTACCTACAGGTGGCCACACGTAGGTTTCTTAACACATGGACTCTATATTCTATTCACATAGGATAGAAAGTCGGCAGCGCGCCCTATCCCCTTTGACAACGTCTGTGAGACTAAACGTGCGTCAGGGAGGGCGCACTGACGTCATTACCTACCTTTTGTGGATCTTAAAGGGCCGGCTGGCTACTATTGCTCTTATCACGATTTTAAAGCCTTTTTCTTTGTGAGTATATTTCTTTGACCTAATAAATATTGGTTTTAAATGGAATTCCGCTATGTGGGGCCTTTTTATGTCTCCCTTATATGCATGAGGAGAGTGAGCGCATAAGTATACGCACATCAGGAAGCACACTACTAAAAATGGCCTCTTCAATCCCTGATGGGACCTGGCAGGGTGACTAGCCGAATGCGCATTATCATTTACCATCTGGTGAGCTGCTAATCTTACATGGTGGTGGATTTGCACAAATGAACGTCTTATGTCACTGCAGTGCCTTCTTTTAATCTTCAGTGTCTTTTTATGAAATTATTATACTTCAAGATTTACCATAAGACTGTTTACCAACCACCATTGCTTGTGCTGGGCTTTAACCCTCAGAGACTTCTTCATATTTTTCTATACAATCTTTTTTTATATATATATATATATATATATAAAATTTATTTATTTCAGCTTCTGGGAGATTTGGGTGTCCCAGCTTATATCTCGGCTTTATCTCATATTTATTTGTTTATCTTATGTTCATTTTACTCTATGTGCCTTGTAAACAGAGTTTGGATTTACACTATTGAACATTGGTCAGTTGTTACAACTATTTGCTCTTTGTTGCAACCTAGCACCTTAATTGGTTAATAGCAACCCAATGAGTACGGAATATCACCTTATACTTATAGCTAGAGTGCACATAATTGTAGGTTGAGCGCGGCTCATATATATTAATCTATCCCAACATGCTGTACTTTTTTGGGTCTGATATATACCCAGCTTTTTCCATTAGTCTCCATATTTTTTTCCCATTAGGTGTTTCCCCTAGCCAACTTTCTATGCTGCTGTAGACCCTCTTAACCCTTACATTACTGGTAAGTATTTGCTACATGTGACCTTGATTTATTTTTTTTATGTGGCTTCCTGATGTACTTACCAATGAGAGCTCTTTGACTTCTAGATCTTGGTATATTTTCTCTCCATATTTGGGAGTATAATATAGAATATTTGAATCCTGGCTACTGGTTGAAGATCCTACAATATCCCGTATAATATGGTCAGTACCATAACTATGACATATCAATTTTGGACGACATGATTTGTTAGGATATGAAAATGTTTGGCATTTTTGCTTTGTATTCTTTTTCTTTATGATATGTAGAGGATCTGTCTCTTTCTTTTTTAAACCTCGACCACTTATCCCTGAAGAAGATCTCTGATCAAACATCATTGAAACGCGTCGGGTTCTCCTCTGCCACCAGCTGGCAGATATAGTGGTCTTCTTTTAAGTGGTTTTAGATATTGCTCTATGTATATGTGTTTTTGTATTCTATATACTGTATATCTCATGTTTATACTCATTTCACTTTTGTCCATGTTTTTGATTTGAATTATCACCCTCCCTGGGTGGTTATTTCCGTTCTTGTCTTTTAAATGCATTAATAAATATCAATTTTTTGTATATGATATCTTGTTTTTGGTGAGTTGGCTTCCCCAGTTAAAGTCCCAGAGGGGTTTTTTTTTCTTGTGCTTCTTACCAAGAAAAGGTGTCCCTATCCCACCTTTCCAAGTCTTTCTGAATTGTTACAAGAAAGGGTGGAAAGTTTAGTATGAATATTTTATCTACTGAGGGGGCGATTTTAACTCCTAGGTATTTAATATAGCCGGCAGCCCTCCGAAATGTGAAGCTTTGTTGTTAAGCATGAAGGGACCTAGGAGGAATATTGATATTAAAGGATTAGTTCACATTTTCAAAAAAAAAATGCAAATCTTTTTGCAGGTAAAAAAAAAATGCATTTATTATTTTTTTTATTAGGAGTCTACATAGCATTGCACTCATGATCAGCAGATCACAGGTGCAAACTCTGGCTCCTGCAGACTGTCAGTGTAGCTGTCTGCCCATACCTCCTATGGGCAGGCCATAACTGAATGACAGGAAGGATCAATGAACTACCTAGAGCGCTCATCAGCACCCTGGTAGTTCTTTGAGAACTACAAGCCACCTGACACAATGGCTGATGGTAGTTGTAGCTCTCCCATTCATAGAACCACATGAATGAATGACACGGCAGGTTGGGTGGAGCCCTGGCCCACTGTCACAACCTGGACAGTTCAGTTAGTAACATGTTATAGCCTAAATATGGGTGTGGGTGTAACATGTAACATGTTACTAAATGTGAACTTATTCTTCAGTGCTTCTGACTTTGTTATATATTTTTTGTAATTGGATAGGCTGCCATAATCTTCTAAGGCTCTCAATATGTTCGGGAATGCATGAAAGAGAAAATTAGATCATCTGCAAAATGCACAACCCTATGTTCAGTAGAACTTGTAGGTAACCCATGAATGTTCAGGTCCTCACTTATGTAGAGAGGGGGGTGAGAGAGGGGTGTTAGAGAGAGGGGGTGAGAGGGGGGAGAGGGGGTGAGAGAGTGGGGAGAGAGTGGGATGAGAGAGAGAGAGGGGAGAGAGAGGGGGTGTGAGAGAGGATGTAAATAAGAAAGGGGTTGCAAGAGAGAGAGAGAGGAGGGATAAGAGAGAGAGGAGGAGTGAGAAAGAGAAATAGTGGGGGGTGAGAGAGAGTGGGGGTGAGGGGGTAAGAGAGAGAGGGGTGAGGGGGATAAGAAGAATAAATCATAGAAAAGTCAATTCAATTTTTTATGCATCCTGGCCAGGTCTGGCCCTACCATGGGTCCTAGTGGGTCCATTGGACCCAGGCAGCACTTTGAGAGGGGCAGCAAATTGAACCACGGCCTCCTCTCCTTCTCTTCTATTTACCCAGCAAATTGACAACCAAGATTTTTTTTCCAACAGCTTTGTGTGTCATGATGACAACTGCCCTCCGGACTGCTCCGTCTGTCCCTGTATTACCCTAGCCCGCCCCTATACTGCCCTAGCCTGTCTATATACTACCCTAGCCTGTCTATATACTACCCTAGCCTGTCTATATACTACACTAGCCTGCTCCTATTCTACCCTAGCCCACCCCTATACTACCCTAGCCCACCCCTATACTTAGGGTTTCCCTTTCATCCCTTTAAACCCAAGCACATATGAATTACACAGGTTCTGAGGCTAATTTCATGCAGATAAGGCACCAAGTGAGTTTAATTACCATCTTAATCAGCCACAGAACAACCTGTGTAATTAATATGTGTTCAGTTTTAAAGGGATGAGGTGGTAACCCTACCTATACTGCCCTAGCCTGCCCCTTGGAATTGAACATAATGGTATGCCATATAATTTTGCATATAGACAAGGTGCTGCTGCATGTAAATCTGACTTCCTGATCAATTTAATTTTAGTTTTAATTATCATTACTTTTGGTGGGTGTGTTTTTTTTTTTTTGGGGGGGGCAGCATTTCATTCTTTGACCCAGGCAGCACAGTGTCTTGGGCCAGCCCTGCTAGACCCTCTAATACAATCTGTGAAATTATGTACACAAAGCTCTTCCCTGATTTATTTTCCATTTTTCCCTAATTGTAATCATAATGGCTTACAGTCTTTCTTCTAGAGGATTTGCTTCACTATCAAATGACTGTAATCAGATAAGTAGTGAAAGGCCCAGAAAAAAAGATTGTATGAAATGCTGGATAAACTGGACAAAGCATTTCCATATATTCAGATGATTCTCACAGTCAAAGCCTTACCTCTCGGCTGTAGTCAGTTCTATAAACATCTGCATAATAATTCCTTATGCTGAGACCACTGCTACACCGACTGTTGTACGGTTCTTGCAAACGTTTGACATGGACCTGTAACAAAGAGATTCTTTTATTTTTTGTTATAGGTAACAAAAAGTCCTGGCAAATTTCAGTATATTACTGGTATAGGTAAGTAAAGAGTAATAAAAGGGATAATAAAAGACTTACAGTAACTTTAATTAAGTATGATTATACTTTATACAATTTCCCAAACTGCTGGAAAATTCAAGCTACCGATTTCATGGACATTGCTGCTCAAACATTCTCTTCGCTAATTTTTACACATACTGTGTTGTTATGGCTATTTTAGTGATTTCTATAGCATAAATATAGAATGATGACCTTGCATTGTTTTAGAATCTAGGCCTCATGTGCTAACAAACCCGTTGGACCGGTTCATGAGCTCCAGACAGGAAATGATGCTACAGGGAATAGGGGGAGAGGAAAGGGGGAAATGACCTGAACAAGACAAAGGATCAGTTTTTTGCAGGACTTTGAGAAGGGGCCATAAGAGGACTCCATCAAAGGAAGGCCCAAGTTAAGTAGATGTTAAATATACTTATTGCATACATTGTACATGATTATATGTTAGGAAGGCGGTAGCTTGTGCATAATGTAGGCATATTTTTTAATATCTGTTAGTCTTGTACTGTATTCCGATAATTTTAATAGTTTGTATGTAGAGCATTTATTTAGTAAAAGCACATTAATACACTATATACATTTTAATTGCTTCCTTGGATAGACTGTAAAAGAACCTTAAAAACACATACACATCCACTATGAAGAGGCGAGAGTATACTGAACCAGAACTCCTTGATCACATGTGATGTGTACTAATGCAAAAATCCAGGTATAAAGAGATGCATATATACAAAAATGAAACTTATTTTTAAACTGTGCTATGTATAATGACCTTTATTACTAGACTTGAGCAGACTTTTTCCTAAAATTTGTTCTGGCAATAATTTACTGTTCTTACAATGGCAAAGGGACTGGGTGCCAACTATGACTGGACCTCTATTACCAGGGACTTATAGGGCACCCCTTTCATTTTCTCACAATACCACCAATTGTCATCGAGTGGAGGCATCAATTTTAGCTGTTGCATGGTACCCATATCTTGATGGTGGTGCATTTATATGCAGCATATTGCCTGTCAGTGTAATAAATAGCATCATCCTGTTCACAGTCCCTTGATGAACCAATGAGGACATTACACCTCCTCTCTTTGTCCCCCTTTGTACTAAGGTTACAGTGCACCTTTTTTTGGTGTGGCCTGGTGGGGACAGAGAATGTTGTCAGGATGGAAAGGAGGAAATCTGACTGTTAAAAGTACCATTCGCTTCTTTATTTTTATTCATTTGTTGGTTTTAAAATGTTAAAGTGGTTGTCTCAATTAAGAGCACTCAGTGTCATTTCTGTCTGCTGATTTGTTCCTCAGCTATCAGCATGAATCACTTCTGACAAGTTTTTATGACACCAAAAGAAAAATGGTGACAGAGCTGAGGCTGATTTACAGCCTCAGCTCTGTTCCTGTATGCTTTGTGAAGGGGGTGTGCCCCTTCCCTCCAATCATCTCTCAGAGCACTCCTCACTGAGCTCTGCACAGTGTAAAGTCCCTCTTTCCTCCTCATTTGTCCCTCATTTTGGTCTGATCTATATAGTTGTATATAAAATGCACTATTTATCATTCCAAAAGTGTTTCCCAGCGCTAAACCTTTCATCCAACTTCCAAATTGCTGCATTTGTAGATTTCAAAAGCCAATATAAAGGAATAGTAGTGGTAAAAAAAGCACTTGTGGTTTAACTAATAATTTTTTGTATAATTCTCCTTTAAGGGGTCGCGGTAAGGTGTGTGTTCTATGCCTTCATGCTTTTGCTAATAAGTGTTCCAAAGAGCCGGTTCACACAGGGGTGACCTGACTTCAGGGGCAACTCAGCGCAACCCCGCACAGCTCGACTTCAGCACGGCTTGCAAACGACTTCTGTAATAGAAGTCAATGCAAGTAGCCTGAAGTCGCCCCCAAAGTAGTACAGGAACCTTTTTCTAAACCGTAGCGACTTGGGTGCAATGCATGGGTCGTCCCTGTGTGAACCGGCTCTTATTCTTATCTCAAAACATTGGGAGGTATGTATGTCACATTATATACACGTCACATTATCTGTAGAAAGAGTTGTAGTCGCACAAAATGGGACTAAAGCCTAAGAGCACATTGGCCACTGACAAAAGCAGAACCAAGGACTGGCTACACTTAAAGAATATGTAAACTCAACATTTCATATTTCTGACATGTGCCTGCTGTACCATCCACTTGTACAAAAAAGTATCCTGTCATTTTTGTATTGCTTCCTTTGTGTGAAATCCCTGCTAATCCCTCTGCTTTCCTATTAAAAACTGACCACACCAAGCAGGGGAACACACCCTGATCAGTTCTCTAGCTATGCTCTCCTACAATAATCAGATTTGTCCTGACACAACCCCCTGCACAGACATTTACTGGGAAGACCAGTGTGCTGCTATTTATCCTCCCCCGGCTCTTATGCAGCTGAGAACAAAGCTTATGTGATGACAATGGACAACTTTGTGTAAAAAAAAATGCGTGTTCATTTTCTTTCCACATTTTCCAAAAACTTGTGGAAAAAATGACATGTTCAAAAGACTCATTATGCCTCCTAAAATATACGTTGGGGTGTTTACTTTCCAAAATGGGGTCATTTTTTGGGCGTTTCCATTGTTCTGGTGCTTCAGGACCTTCAAAAGTGCAAGAAGTAGTCAAGAAAGGAAATGTGTAATTTATGCTCCTAGAACGCCTGATGGCGCTCCCTACATGTTGGGCCTCTGTATGTGGCCAGGCTGTGTAAAAGTCTCACACATGTGGTATCGCCATACTCAGGAGGAGTAGTAGAATGTGTTTTGGGGTGCAATTTGTGATATGCATATGCTGGGTGTGAGAAATAACATATTAATATGACAATTTTGTGAAAAAAAATCTTCATTTTGCAAAGAATTGTGGGAAAAAAATTACAACTTCACAAAACTCGCCATGCCTCTTACTAAATACTTTGGAATTCCTTCTTTCCAAAAAGGGGTCATTTGGGGGTTATTTGTACTTTCCTGGCATGACAGGGTCTCAAGAAATGAGATAGGCCATCAGTACATCAGGTGTGATCAATTTTGAATGATTGGCACCATAGCTTGTAGACTCTATAACTTTCACACAGACCAAATAATATACACTGATTTGGTTTTTTTTTTTACCAAAGCAGTATAGCAGTATACATTTTGGCCAAAATGTATGCAGAAAAATTACTAATTTGCAAAATTTTATAACAGAAATGAAGAAAAATGCATTTTTTTTTACAAAATTTTCGGTCTTTAATTTATAGCGCAAAAAATAAAAAACCCAGCTGTGATTAAGTACGACCAAAAGAAAGCTCTATTTGTGTGAAAAAAAGGACAAAAAGTTCATATGGGTACAGTGTAGTATGACTGAGTAATTGTCATTCAAAATGTGAGAGCACTGAAAGCTGAAAATTGGTCTGGTTGTTAAGGGGGTTCAAGAGTCCAGTGGTCAAGCGGTTAAAAGGATGGAGCTTGTTATAGTGAAGCTTGGACTTGCCAACTGCAGTACCTTAGCTTATAGCGTATATATTGTCGAAATTTAAAATCATTATATTCATTTCCACAATGAATTTCACTTATTTCTAGCCTACTCTCATTAATCTGAATGGTCTTGACGTTTGTAAACTTACGTTGGGAAGATCCTAACACATTTACTTCCTGGAATTTTCTGGCATCTATTCACCATTTCTTGTGTGGAGGTATTGCTGTGTCACAGAATTTAAAGAGCCTGCCTTCTGAACTATGGAGGTGCTGAGAGGAGGAATTTCAGGGAGCAGATAAAGTACAGGTATCACACCTTGCAGGCAGCGAGGTACCATTGACCAGGCTATTTTTTGCGATAGGGAACTGCGTTACTTTAACTGACAATTGCACGGTAGTGCGACACTGTACACAAATAAAACTGATGATTTTTTCCCCCCCACAAATAGAGCTTTCTTTTGGGGGTAATTGATCACCTCTGTGGTTTTTATTTTTTGCGCTATAAACCAAAAAATGCAGACAAATTTTGAAAAAAAAAAAACAATATTTTTTACTTTCTGCTATAAAACATTTCCAATAAAAAAAATTAAAAAATCTAATTTCTTCATACATTTAGGCCAATATGTATTCTGCTTATTTTTGGTAAAACAAATCCCAATAAGTGTATATTGATTGGTTTGTGCAAAAGTTATAGCGTCTACAAACTATGGGATAGATTTAGGGACTTTATTTATATTTTTACTAGTAATGGCGGCAAACAGAGAATTTTAGTGTGACTGCGACATTGCGGCGGACGTATCTAACATTTAGGCCCCTTTCACACTCGTGCAACGCGATTTTACCGTGATTTTGACACGATTTAGGATCAGTATGACTTTGGTCCAACTTTATTGCAACTTTGGCACAATGAAAACATATTACAAAGTCGTACAGAAATCACATCTATATTATTCAGGTGCGATTTGCATACGACTTTGAGGGTTTAACATTGAAGTCTATGGACCTCAAGTTGCATCAATGTATGAATGTGAGTTAGGGACCTTAGATTGTAAGCTCCTTGAGGGTAGGGACTGATGTGAATGTACAATATATATGTAAAGCACTGCGTAAATTGACAGCACTATACAAGTACCTGAGATAAATCAATAAATAAATCAAAGTTGGACCAAAGTAATGCAGGGACTACTTTGAAGTCGGCGCGACTTGAAGTTGTACAGATATGAAGGGTACTCATTGGAAATCATGGGGAACGACCTGTCAGGTGAATTTGCAGTCCCAAGTCGCAGGACAAGTCGCATAAGTGTGAAAGGGGCCTAAGTGACACTTTTTGGGAACCAGTGACACCAATACAGTGATCAATGCTAAAAAAATGCAAATGACACCGGCAGGTAAGGGGTTAACATCAGGGGAAATCAAAGGGTTAAATGTGTTCCCTGTGTGTGCTTGCTAACTGTAGGGGGAGTGCTTTGACTAAAGGAAAACAGAGATCCATGTTTTTGCCTAGCAGAAACATGAGATCAACATTTTCCTTTCTGACAGAACAGCAGTTTGCCTTGTTTACATAGGCAGACCGCTGTTCTGCCTCTCTACGAACGATCGTGGCCGCTGGACCCGCTGATTGGCTCACGCTGTGTCCAATCACAGCGAGAGCAGGGCTCTGGTAGTGCGTGTGTCCACGGGAGCCGATCACGAGAATCATGAACAGTTACGTGATTTTGTGCTAAAGGGCCATCAGGCCGCAGTAAATATACGTGGGGCGGTCCTTTAGGGCCGGTTCACACTGCTGCGAAGTGGGAACCCTGCAAATCCATGTCTCCCGGCGGTAGTTCACACTGCCATATGCAAACTGCGGGGAATATCAATACAAAGCTAATGACACCCCCAAATCAGTTCGCATATCGCACTGCGAACTGAAAACTCGCACAGGAATCAGATCGCATGGGTGTGAACACCCATGCGATCTGATTCTGCTGCGGACCAAAAAAGGGTCCTGTGTGAGATTGTTCTGAATTCGATGCGATTTTAGCCATACTATCTGTATGGCTAAAATCTCATCGCACAGAGATTGCATGTGATCTATAACTCTCCTCTTGTGAAATACTCTGCACTGCATCGCATAGAGATTGCATGTGATTCATACTGCAATGCGGTGAGAATCACATCCGATCTCTGTGATCGCAGCAGTGTGAACCGGCCCTAAGTGGTTAAAGTTCAACTTCAGGCAAAAAGCCAAATATACACATATGAAATACATGTATGAGATCTTGTTTACATGCCAAAGGATTTGTATTTCTGGCCATATAGTTCTGATATTTAGGCCTGGTTCACATGTGCAGCTGTGGGTTCGCACCGGAACCAGACCCAAAAACGCACAGGACCCTTTTGCACACCGCTCCGGACCTATGTGAACCGGCTCCGTTGAAAGCTGGTCACACTTGCCTGTCATGCGAATTGGATGCGGAGAAACCTGCATCCAATTTGCACCTATGTGAACCCAGCCTAACACAGCTCTGACCCACAGCACGGCCCTACCTGACAGGGGTGGGGACCTTACCTTTCTCTGCTGCAGTTTTACTTTTACTTATAGGTCTTCACCCTGCAACCTCACCCTGTGACCGGATATTAAAATGAGAAGCAGCACACTGATGAGCTCATTTATCCATCATACTGAGCTCATATTGAGCTCATATTGAGCTCCTTTCTCTATTACACTCTTCTGTCCTCCTATCAGTGTGCTCTTTGCACTATAGCACACTTAAAGTGAAGTTCCACCCTATTAAAAGTCATCAACTACAAAAAGTATAGCTGCTGACTTTTAAAAATCGAACACTCACCTGACCCACGCTCCAGCAATGCGGCCGCCCGGAGAGCCGCTCTTCTCCCCTCCTCCGTACAGCGCCGGCATCACAAGTGTGGTCACCCGGCTTTGGCTTCAAAGCTGGACGAGCAGTGCCCATTCGCAAATCACGCTGCGCACTGTGAATGGCTGGCATACCTTCTGGGACCTGTGACGTGTCCCAGAAGGGCACCAGGAGAGGAAGCGGACCTGGGATCCCTTGCCCCCCCCCCCCAAGAAAAAATGCCATGTCAATTGTGGCATGTCAGGGGGTCACCTTCACTTAAAGTGGAAGTTCCACTTTTGGGTGCAACTCCACTTTAATTGCCTCTTTTGCTGCCTCTCCCTCTATCTCTCTGAGCTCCACTGTGCCTGAAGAAGTTCAGCTGGCCATAGAATTGCATGACTGCATGCACTTGTACTGCCAATTCTCTTTTTGTGTCATCATCTGCCTGTGCATGTACTGTACTGTATATAATGACATATTTCCCAAATGTGGAAGTATCGCATTTGGGAAATATGTTATACATGCATGTGTGGGAAAATGCCAAATCAAATGAGCATTGGTGTTTACACAAGTACAAGTGCATACAGCTATTCAATTCTTTGACCAAGTGGTATGTGCCACCTCCTGCTCTCCAGACACGGGAAAACACTTTAGGCCCTTACACACAGTGCAACGGTCGTGCAACAGCGGTCGTACAACAGCTGGTTGTACGATCATCCGATCATAATTACGTGCGATTAGAACTACCTACATGGGGGCATGGTTTGGCAATGGCGGAGTGAAGACGTGTTTTACACGAGCTCCTGCCATCTCTCCAAGATCTTAGCAGATATCCACTACCTGACTGCTCTGTATGAGTCCTGCTAGAAAGAAAACACCGGGCAAGCTTTTAAAGATCTCTCCCCGCTCGGAGATCCGCCAGTACTTCCACGGGACCCGGTCAACTTCCTCACGGGCCTGCGAACTGGCAACACGTGGAACGTCGCGCTCAACACCACATATGGCGACCTCCCCCTCTGCCGACTCAGTCCTCTGTCTCAGACATTCTGGCGGGCTTCCCGGACGATCTCCTCTCCCACCCTCCAGGCACCTCAGACGTGCAGACGGCACCAGGGATGTTGAAGGGAGACGTCAAGCTGCGGACATTTCTGCGGGCTCTGCCCACCAGAGCTGACATGGAAGCCCTGGTGCTGCGGCTGGAGGAGGCCAACCGCCGGGACCTGCAGTCGGTTCGCTCAGAGGTGCAGCAGCTCGCAGACAGAGTGACAGGCGGGGAGACCTCCCTGGCATCCCTGGAGGGTCGAGTGCAGCAACTGGAGCGGGCCCAGTTGGATCAACTGACCCAGGTCTCATCTTTACAGCTCCATCTGGAAGAACTCGAGGACCAGAGCCGTCGCAATAACTTGCGGCTCCGGGCCTCCCTGAGGCGTTGGGTCAGGAATCCCTGCAGCCTACAGTTTTAGCTATCTATCAACAGCTGGCTACCTCCATCCCATCCCAGGACATAGAGTTCG
Organism: Glandirana rugosa; assembly: GCA_018402905.1. NCBI lineage: Eukaryota > Metazoa > Chordata > Amphibia > Anura > Ranidae > Glandirana > Glandirana rugosa. The sequence goes on from BLSH010135775.1 coordinate 19,167, forward strand.
ACCGGATACATTGTGCCCTGGGCCCACGCTCTACGGATCTTAACAGGCCTTTTATTGCGCAAGGCATGGGAAGTAGGGGACATTGACTTTGATGGCACAACTGTGAGATTGCTCCCGGATCTCTCCAGGGCCACACTGCAACGTCGGGCACTACTATGACCCCTTCTAGACCGGCTACAGCAATTGGGATGTACGTACAGGTGGGGGTTTCCCATCTCCCTTACGGTACGGAAGGGGCCGTCCTCATTTATACTTCGCCACCCGGATGAGCTGCCTAATTTGTTTGCATTTTTGGAGACTGACAGCGTATCAGTCCCCAACTGGCTGCAGCCCCTGCTTCAGGCAAATGGGGGGCCCCTGGGCGGGCCGCGGGCGGTGGTTTTCCTCCCCGACCTGCAAGGAGTCGCCGGGGCCCGCGCGGTGCCTCCCTGCTTGGGGACAGAGAGACTTAGGATGGATTGATATTCAGAGAGGTCAACGGGTCAACCTGCCCGTTTTCTGTTTGATGTTTCCTATGTTATCTTGCACCAGAAGAACCTGACCTGATCCTCTTCTATGTTCTGTTGTGGCAGTGTACCCACCGGATCTTCTTTACACCCCACCGGGTGGCTGAGACCAGAGCGGGTGATGTGGCAGGCCCTCCCCCAATTGTTCTATACCTACTGACGAAGTCTAAGGATTGTCCTCCGGTCCTGCTCGTGGATCTCTGGTGTGCATCCCCTTTGCTGGTCCTCCTGTCGGAGGGATAAGTGAACATTTTTGACCCCACACATTTGACGTGCAGGGAGGCGGACGGGACTGTGGAGACGCATCCTACTGACTCGCTAACTGCCTCTGAAACGCATCGGTCCCCTTTTGTGTCTGGCCCCCCCTCTTGCAGTATTCGGTGGTTCCTGGTTATATAGTTGACAAGCTTCCTCTGTTTCGTTCTCAGCAAGAGTTCCTTTCCTAGCAAGCCCCTACTATTATGAACAGATGTACACATGTTAAGTAAGTAAAAGGAACTTGATGGAAACCACGGAAGTATAGAAACCCCAGAAGTGTGGGTGGCTGTTACTGTCAGGAAAGGACCGATCTCTGCCTTTCCGCGGTGGTGCGCGTGCCTGAGGAGAACTCATGGGAGCCAGAAAACAACTTTCATGCCCAGGAAATGGTCAGAACTTTTTGGAGAAACAATCCAGCCAAGAGCGCCCAGATGGGCATCCGGAGGCTGCCCCTTGGGGGGGGCAATGTCAGGAAAGGACCGATCTCTGCCTTTCCGCGGTGGTGCACGCGCCTGTGCGCGTTCGCGCGCGCCCGTGCGCGCACCCGCGTGCGAGCGCACGCGCCGGAAATGGCGCCTGTCGGCTCTATTTCAGTCAGCAGAGCCCTGCAGCTGGTGTTGTCCGCTCTACAACGTTCCCTTAACCTGTGAACCCCCGGTGACTACTTTCGTGGGATTTCCTGTTCCTGTGACCCCGGCTTTTCCCTTGGACCTGTTGATATCTGCCCGCACCTGACTCCGGCTTGTTTACGACCATCCGCTTGCCTGCTCCTACTGTACTTCTGTTGCCAGCACGTTGCCGACCCTGCCTGTACCCGACCATCCGTTTGCCTGATCCCGTTGTTCCGCACCGCCTGCCAGTTGCCAACCCGGACTGAACCACTACTCTCCTGTCTTGCACGAGCTTCCTTGGACTTCTCCCAACCACCTGAAGTTTGTCCAGCCCTCATGCCCCTGTGCTCCAGAGCTCCCTGTCCACATTACCAGGGGTTCTCGAACCAGGGCCGCAAGAGAGGTTGCCCCCCGCATAAGCCAGACTCTACCACCAGGTACGTGACAGAAGCGGATAAAGTTTTCATCCGGGAAGTTATCCGCCTACATGGCATTCCGAAAGGCGTGGTATCAGACAGAGGGGTGCAATTTACTTCCCGAGTCTGGAGGTCCCTGTGCTCCATCTTAGGAATCAAGTTAGCCTTTTCGTCGGCCTACCACCCGCAGTCCAACGGCCAAACGGAAAGGACCAACAAAACCCTGGAGCAATATCTCCGATGCTACTCTTCTTACTCCCAAGATGACTGGGTCTCCTTGTTACCACTAGCCGAGTTCGCCTACAACAATTCCATCCACTCTGCTACCAAGCAGTCTCCGTTTTGGGCGAATCTCGGCTACCATCCCACATTCCTGCCTGTTTCCGTCCCGGAAAGTTCTATTCCGGCCACACAAGAAATCACAAAGTTTTTGGAAGAAAACAACAAGATGCTGCAGGAGACCCTTGCGCAGACTCAGGAGCGTAACAAGGAGCTTTACGACAGGAAGAGACGCGGAGAGCTGGACCTTCAGCCTGGCGATCGGGTCTGGTTGGCGACCACTAATCTGCGACTGTCCTGTCCATCAAAAAAGCTGGGACCAAAATTCATAGGACCATTCCCAATTAAAAAGAGGATTAATATGGTGGCCTATGAATTCGACCTGCCATCCTCACTCAAGATCCATCCAGTGTTCCACGTCCACCTCCTAAAGCCAGTGGCCAAGGACCTGTTTCCTGGACGACGATCGGCTCCACCTGGACCGGTGGTAGTGGATGGAGAGGAGGAGTTCGAGGTGGAAGCAATTCTCGATTGTAGAAGAAGAGCTGGGGGAATACAGTTTCTGGTGAAATGGAAAGGTTACGGCCCTGAGGAGAACTCATGGGAGCCAGAAAACAACTTTCATGCCCAGGAAATGGTCAGAACTTTTTGGAGAAACAATCCAGCCAAGAGCGCCCAGATGGGCATCCGGAGGCTGCCCCTTGGGGGGGGCAATGTCAGGAAAGGACTGATCTCTGCCTTTCCGCGGTGGTGCGCGCGCCTGTGCGCGTTCGCGCGCGCACCCGCGCGCACGCCGGAAATGGCGCCTGGTGGCTCTATTTCAGTCAGCAGAGCCCTGCAGCTGGTGTTGTCCGCTCTACAACGTTCCCTGAACCTGTGAACCCCCGGTGACTACTTTCGTGTGATTTCCTGTTCCTGTAACCCCGGCTTTTCCCTTGGACCTGTTGATATCTGCCCGCACCTGACTCCGGCTTGTTTACGACCATCCGCTTGCCTGCTCCTACTGTACTTCTGTTGCCAGCACGTTGCCGACCCTGCCTGTACCCGACCATCCGTTTGCCTGATCCCGTTGTACCGCACCGCCTGCCAGTTGCCAACCCGGACTGAACCACTACTCTCCTGTCTTGCACAAGCTCCCTTGGACTTCTCCCAACCACCTGAAGTTTGTCCAGCCCTCGTGCCCCCCTGTGCTCCAGAGCTCCTTGTCCACACTACCAGGGGTTCTCGAACCAGGGCCGCAAGAGAGGTTGCCCCCCGCATAAGCCAGACTCTACCACCAGGTACATGACAGTTACAGTCGGTCTGTGTCAACAATTTTGTCGCTCTGTGGAGTATGGAATTCAAATGTTCTGCAAGACGACTTTTCACTGTTATAGGACTTATAGTAACGTAGGTATTATGTCTTGGTGGTTTATAAGTTAACTCCAGGTAGCACTTTTGAGCAGTCTGTAATGTCAGTGATAAAAACTCTGGTTCTCCATACCAGTACCCGCTCCCGCCTCATACTTGCAGGGATACACTTGGCTCCCTGACAGGGGCACATCGGTTTATTGTGTCCCTGTAGAGTGTGTGATGTGGGTGGGTTGTTATTGCATCTGTTTAACCTGCCTGGAATTCCCACCCCTGACAAGGAACGTGGAGCGGAAGTGGGTCTTCCAGCCTCTAACGATACCCTGATATATAACTTCCTGGAGGTAAGGGGAGTCTGTACTCTGCTGGGTTCTAGAACTTTGGTGAACGGTATCTATATTCATAAATGTAACCTCCTGGGTACAGACTGGAACTTATGTATTCGGCATTATGGTGTGCAACTATTGACTCTGTATCCTAAATGGGCCTTGTTTAATACCTATGCCTGCAACTTGGATAGCTGACGAATGTACCCCTCCTTACAAGTTATGGCAGACAGGATATGATGCACAAAGGAGGGGACTGATGGTTGGGGACTTACGGGAATGGGTCTCAGGGAGGTGGGACGCGCTTCCATTGGCTGTCGCATTGAGGCTGCTCTCCCGTCTGCCTCGCCGCCCTTGCAGTAGCGGACCCGTTCGTCGGGTGGACCGGATGGGAGCGGGGCCTCTCGGGCTGGCCATAAGCGTGGGGTTATGTGCTCTGAGGAATCCCCTTGGGGGGAGGAAGGGTGAGCAGCAAAAGGGGGATGGCCCCTCACAACCGGCCCTTTGCTCGATGGCTACAGATTAGGGTAGGGGAGATGTTTATGCATTTATGTGTTTTTGCCTTCCTTTCTTCCTGAAACTTTGATAGTATGCTGCTCACATGTCCAGAACTCAGCATTGGTCAGGTACTGGTTATCCTCACTGTTATTGGGGTTGATGCTCTAGCACATTCTTGCAACTTAGGACGTCTACTGTTATTGTGTTCAAATGGTTTATTTCATTTTTTGGAGAGCTCTGGCAGGAGTTCGGCCCCTCCCGTGGTTGCCAACTTCCTTCCCCAAATAGGCCGACACTCACAGTGTCTGGTAGGCACTGTAGTGGGTGCTATTCCTCTTGGTAGGACCCCTTTGGGGATTGTCCCTTAGCTTCTTCACTTCTACTTTCTAACCCTTCTCTATTTTATATATTTTAATTTTTTTTTCTTTCCCCTGTTCCCACTCTCTCCTCCCCCCTCCTCCCCCCTGCCCAACATGGATAGTATTCGTGTGACCTCTTTGAACGCGAAGGGACTCAATGTCCCAGAGAAGCAGAGGATGCCTCTTATTGACCTGAGGTGATCCCGTATGGACGTGGCATTCGTGCAGGAGACTCATTTTAGGTCAGGGGCCTTCCCTTTCTGCAGAACAGATTTTTCCCATGCTCATATGATGCCTCAAACAGGAATGCTAAGTCTAAGGGTGTCTCTATTTTGATTTCCAACCGTATCCCCTGGTCTCTTACAGAGGAATGTTTGGACCCAGGAGGGCGTTATCTATTCCTCAAGGGCTGTATTGGTGGCATTAGAGTGACTATTAGTGGCTACTATCTATGCTCCAAACACTCATCAGGTCTCCTTCATTTGCAAAACGTTGACAAAGTTAGCGGAGTTCGTGGAGGGTAAGCTGATCCTCGGGGGTGATTTTAATGTCCCACTCCATCCGGACCTTGATACTTCCTCGGGCATCTCCTCTGTCTCTTTGGCCTCGAGGAAGTGTATTCTGTGTGCCTTGCATGAGCTGCAGTAGGTTGATCCCTGGCGTATATTCCATGATACCAAGCGGGATTATACTTTTTTCTCTGCTCCTCACCAATCGTATTCCCGCATAGATTTTTTCCTTATGCCACACCAGCTTCATTCCTTTGTGACGGAGGTCACGATAGGTCTGATCACTTGGTCGGACCACGCACCAACTACTCTGCAGCTCGCGCTGATGGATCAGGCTTCCTCGCCTGATTGGCGGTGGCGGTTAAATGAAAGCCTCCTACAGACTCCCGATGTCCTTACGGACCTCTCTAAGGAAATTACTGCCTACTTTCAAACCAATGCTACTTCAGATAGTGATTCTGGGATAGTGTGGGAGGCCCATAAGGTGGTCATCAGGGGAATCCTGATGAAACATGGCTCGCAGATTAAACGTACTCATGAACAACGTCTGCAGTGGCTTCTGGCGAGATCCGCGACCTTGAATTGCAACATAAAAGGAAGCCTTCTTCCCCTCTAGGCTCCGAACTAGCCAATCTTCGTAGAGAGGTTGCGGACCTTCTCCGGTATAAAGCCAAGGCCTCTTTACAAGTTTGTAGGAAAATGTCCTATGAATCAGGAGACAAATATGGGAAGCTACTGGCTAGACGGACGGGTCGAAAATTTCTCTTCCTAGGGAAATAGCCCGGGAATTTGGGGCATTTTATGCCTCGCTGTATAACCTCCCTGCATCACGCTCTTCCCCATCTCTGTTGGAGCGCTATCTTGCTTCGGCGCACCTTCCCCGCCTCCCCTTCTCGGTCCGGGAGGAGTTGGAAAGTCCCTTTACGTTGGAGGAACTGGGAGCGGTGGTGAAGTTGGCTAAATCTGGGAAGGCACCAGGCCCAGACAACTTTACAATCCAATATTATAAAAAGCTTCTACCTCTGATAGGCCCTCATATGATTAGGGTCTTTAATGCTCTGGGGCAAACTACATCCTTTCCTCCGGCTATGTTGATGGCCCACATTTGGGTTATACTAAAAGAGGGTAAAGACCCATCGACCTGCAGCACCTATAGACCAATTTCGCTTCTCAACGCGGACTTGAAGCTTTTTACCAAACTCCTTGCTTCCCGTCTGCAATCCCATCTGCCCCGGCTGATCCATCTGGATCAGGTGGGCTTTATCCCGGCTCGAGAGGCACGGGATAATACGATCAAAGTGCTCAACTTGGTCCACCTGGCTCGGAGTAGGGGCTCCCCATGTGTCTTCCTCGGCACCAATGCCGAGAAGGCCTTCGATAGGGTGAGCTGGGACTTCATGTTTGCTACTCTGAGACATTTTGGCCTCGGAGATCAGATGCTGCAATGGATTTACAGTGTTTATTCAGGCCCACGGGCCACCGTCAAGGCCGATGGTATGTTCTCTGACCCACTCTCCATCTCGAATGGTACCCGGCAGGGGTGCCCTCTCTCGCCGCTGCTATTCGCCCTGTCCCTGGAATCATTCTTACACAGAGTCCGACTGAACCCGGATATCTCGGGCCTCAAGCTGGAGACCTTCACATTAAAGTTTCCGACTATGCGGATGATCTGCTTTTCTCCCTATTGAATCCACATATCTCGCTGCCCAGTTTAATGAAAGAATTCAAACAGTATGGGGCCTTGTCGAACCTAAAGATAAACTTTACTAAATCGGAGGCGATGGGTGTAGCCATGCCTTCTCAGCTACTTCAGACCCTACAGCAAAACTTTTCTTTCAAATGGACATGCACGGCCCTACAGTATCTGGGTACTCTTATACCTCCGGACCCGGCAGATGTATTTAGCCTTAACTTTCCTCCCCTACTTGGAAGGGTTAGGGCACTTTTAGATAGGTGGCACCCGGGTCTGCACTCGTGGTTCGGCCGCTGCAACATCATCAAAATGTCCATACTGCCTAAGTTTCTCTACCTCTTTCAAATGCTACCTGTAAATATCCCTTCTGTCTTCTTCCGCCAAGTGAACTCGCTCTTAACAAAATTCATTTGGGCACATAGACGCTCCAGGTTGCATAGATCTATTATGACATTGCCTAAATGCCATGGAGGGGTAGCGGTTCCGGATGCCTGAAAATATTTCCAGGCATCTCACCTGGGGTGCTTGGTGGAATGGTGTAGACATGGGGCTTCCAAGCTGTGGACTGCTATTGAAAAGCGTTGCAGTCCGGTCCCACCAAGACGTGCGCCATGGTGCTATGCCTGCCAACCGTCCTCTCTTAAACTTCATCCTACCATTGGCCCTACGCTCCGCATTAGCTACTCAGTCTGCAAAAAGGAAGATTTTTCCTAGGTCAATTCACCATTATTTCCTATTTTGGGCAACCCTGAATTTGCACCGGGTACAGAGCCCGGGGCATTCCGGTGCCTCTTGGAAAAGGGCTGCTTCCAGGCTTCCCATTTTTTGGTTGCGGGTGCTTGGCCATCGATCCCTACATTAACACAACTAGACGGACAGTTTGGATTGTCGCTGTGGCAAGCGTTGCAGTTGACCCATTTTCTTCGGTCATTGGGATCAGCGGCACTCTTCAGTCGGCACATAACGCTGTTTGAATCCTACTGTGCAGAGGAGGATCCCCTCCCCCGCCCATTGTCCAAGATGTTTGCATTGCTGACAACACCTGCGCAGGGATATGTGCTGCCCAGCCTGAGCAAGTGGGAAAGAGACCTTGGCAGAACTTTTACACCGGCCCAAAGTCAGAATATAGTCCATTTGGCTCTAAAACCCTCCATCTGTACCCGTACACAGGAGAACAACTACAAGATCTTGACCCGATGGTATTATACACCCTCGGTTTTACATAGATACTCCTCAGCGGTCACAGACCGCTGCTGGCGATGCCGAGAGGAACAGGGGACCTTGCTCCATATGTTTTGGGACTGCCCGAAACTAAACAACTACTGGTCTGAGGTCCGGAGAATATGCCAGCGGTTCACTGACTTCCCTATTCCCGATGATCCGGCTTTCTTTCTGCTTCATTGCTCACAAATTCCACTTAGGACCTATAAGAGGTTAGTCCTGCGCCACTGGTTGAATGCCGCCAAAGCCTGTATATCGTTGTGCTGGAGGAGTGCTGACCCTCCATCTATCGCTATGTGGCTGAATAAGGTTAGCAGCATTAACACCTTTGAAGATCTGGTTCTCACCTCCCAAGATAGGAGAGAAAGATATATCAAGACTTGGGCATGTTGGAATATGTTCGTGTACTCGGATGAGGGCAAGGCCCTCTTGCAGGAGGTCCCTGTTGGCTGACGTCTCTTAGAAGTGTCACACACACCACTTTTGTGGGGAAGCACCGTCCCTTTGGGTAGTTACCTATTGACCCCCCCCCCCTTTTTTTTTCCCTCTTTGACTCTTTAATTTCCCTTCTCTCCTTTCTCTGGTTCTGTCTTTTGGAAACTCGGGAGGTCCGGCGGCCTACATCCCAGGAGGCTGATAGTCGATTGCCTGGGGTCGGGGACAGACGGACCCCTTTCAAAATGTTGAGATTTTATGTGAACTCATCCTTGATTCTTGAGTTTTCTTTTTCTTTTGTGAATTTATTGGTGAACTATAGATGAGCTCCTGAATATGACCTATTTACTGATGCTTCGATTTTGTGAACTGTTGGATGTATTGTCTTGTATACCGTACTCAAATAAATAAAGAATTTGAAAAAAAAAAGAACAACCTACGTGTGACGGTCATAGAACAGAAGTTGGATGAGCAGACTAGAAGACTTTTGTTGTACAACAAGCGGTCGTACGACCGTTGTATCATGTGTACAGAGAAGTTGGGCCAACAAAGCTGTACGTGCAAAAGACACATGCTCAGAAGTCAGGAACGCCCAGAAGTGTCCATTCATGTAAACCTACGTTCCTAATTCACAAAACACATTCACCTGAACTTCCTCTTTATACGCTCGTAACACGTCACGACATTAGGCTTGGTCGTACGATCACTTAGTGCATGTCAGCACACGAGACACAACAGCCGACATACGATTTTGGACGTCCAGTCGTACAACCGCCACATCGTGTGTACTAGGGTTGCCACACCATACCTTTAATCCAGGACACATATGAATTACACAGGTTCTGAGGCCAATTTAATGCAGATAAGGCACAGAGTGAGTTTAATTACCACTTTAATTAGCCACAGAACCTGTGTAATTAATGCGTGTCCTGGATTAAAGGGATGATGTGGCAACCCTAGTTTGTACGAGGCTTAGGCCTCATATACACGAGCATATGCAAAAAAAATAATCAAAAGGTCGGGCCTGACATCAGGGAAAAATCTGCATTTTTTTTCAGCGTTTTGCATCGGCGTTAATGAGCATTAGTGAGCGTCAGCGTCAATAGGCGTTTTAAAAAAAAAAAAACAGCCCTCTGCTATTTTTTAACCCGAAGACGCTGCCGTCAAAAACACCGGTTAATGTTGGTACGGCGTTAGTGAGCGCTTTGCCGACTTAGCGTCAAAAACACCAAAACGCTACAGCCTCGGAACGTGCTGGTCCCGCGTTCTATTTACTGCTCACTAACGCAGATGCCCTCTACAGCTCAAAAATGTCTGCGTTTTTATGGGGCCATTGAATAACATGGAGAGCTGCAAAAAATGTGGTGTCAAAAAACGCCCGTGTGTATGAGGGCTTAAGGTTGGCTCCCTTCCACCCTCAGGGAATACAGAGTTGCATTATTTGTGAATTTCACAGTATATCTACCTGGAGTTAAGCTTCAGACCCAGTTAGTACAATCAGTTTTGGAACATTCTTTGTTTCATACCTTCACTACTCCAATGTCTGACTCCTGCCCAGGAGGAATGTTGACTCCTTCATCTTCAGGGAATGGCATCTTCCCTTGTCCATGCAGAACTACTCTCAGTCCTGCTGCTGTGCTCACACTACTCATATATTCATTCTGCTCAATATAAAGCTCCAAAGTCAGACCTGTCGGTGACATAAGCAGTTTACATATTATTGTATACTCAGCATATTCACAACAATGGAGCTTCTGAGGTAAAATAACTGCAATACAGCATTGGATTGGAAACACAGCTCTTCTGTCTGTAAACCTGAACTCTGAGGGGTAAAGGGGGCCATTAAAATAGATGTAAACCCCAACAGAATTACATTGATTGCTAATGCATTGAGGTTGATTTAGTTAAACTGGAGAGTGCAAAATCAGGTGCAACTGGTCATGGTAGCCAATCAGCTTCTAACTTCAGCTTGTTCAATTAAGCATTGACAATAAAACCTGGAAGCTGATTGGTTTCCATATAGAGCTGCACCAGATCTTGCACTCTCCAGTTTTAATAAATAAACCCCATTGCGTATTAACATAAACAATTGCTATGTTTGTTTTAATAAAATACTTGTTTTCACTTTTTACCCTTTGCTGCAAGCCAGCACTGCATATTTCCTTCAGTCCCATTGCAGCCACTTCTTGCCTACATGCACTCAATTAGAAAAGCAGATGACAGCTGACAAGGCAGGAATATAATTAGGATACAGGGACAGAGTGATGCGACCTATAAAAGGAGATGCTTGTATAAAGACCTTTTTGGCAGGACTGGCTAGGTATTATTTTACTGAAAACTGCAGATTTAATGTGCATATCAAGACAAAATAAAACATGCAGAGAAGGTAATGAATCACATTATAATGTTAACGCTTTTATAACATTTTAGAGATTGGGTTAAGATATACTCATTTATTGGACAGGGTCATCTACTGCCCAGGTCACTGCCAGAAAAAAATATTCCTGTATTAGTGGTGTAACTGAAAGGAAAAATTGTCCCAGAGTCAGTGGTGTGGCTAAAAGGAGAAAATGTCACTGTGTTGTTGGTGTCACTGAAAGGGAAAAAAATGTCCCTGCATCACTGGTGTCACTGAAAGGAAATAATGCATTGGTGGTGTCACTGAAAGGGAAAAAATTTCCCTGCATCAGTGGTGTCACTGAAAGGAAATAATGCCCCAGCATCGATGATGTCAGTGAGGGGAAAAAATGTCCCTATGTCGTTGGTGTCAATGGAAGGAAAAATGTCCCTCTGTCGGTGGTGTCACTGAGAGTAAAAATGTCCCTGCATTTGTGGTATTGCTAAAAGTAAAAATGGCATTGTGTCAATGAGGAAAAAATGGCCCTGCATCTGTAGTGCCAGTCTAAGAAGTACAGCTCTGGTATCCATGTCAGTGGAATGAAAGAGGGGAGCTAGAAATTGGACTCTGTGGGGTAAAAGAATCTGGGGGGGTCACTGAGAATAAAAGCAGCTTTCCTTCTTCTCATCTTGGGTCATATGATATATCACTTGACAAGGGGAGACAGAAAGAAGGGCATTCCACCCTCACTCCCCTGAGGCACCATACCGAGACAGAGGTGTGTTCTCAGTGAGCACCCACTCTCTGCCTCCCACGGTAGACTGCTATTGTAGGGAGGAGAGCGCATAATCCTCCTTCCAAGAGAGCTATGGAGGTCCCTGCTCCTTCTGACAGGAGTGACGCTGCAGTCACTCTTGTCAGTGAGACAATGAAGAATGGAGTAACCCGAAGCTCCCATCACAGTCACACCATCTCACCTCTACATATCAACACTGTACCTGGGACCCTACTAATGAGATAAGATAGCAAAACTGTCACACAATGCACTATCACTCTCTTTCTCTCTCTCTCTCTCTCTCTCCCTCTATATATCCTGTCTGTACATAATCTGTACAGTAATGTTTCCTACAAATTTGCATTGCCTATAATACCTATGGGCTAGAAAAGGAACACTGATATTATAATCACCATAACTGAAGCCGGCTTTGGTGGCATTTAACACCTCTGTTTGCTGAACACCTCTGTTTGATGACAGATGTTTTGGTCCATTGAAGGTGTAACAGTTTCCAAGCTTTGGGCTCAAGAAAGTGTTGAAATAGCTAAAACACAAGAGAAAATATATAACAAATTTACAATGTTCAAATGGAAGAATGTATGCTGTACTGATGAGGTTTTCTAAGCTCAATGGAAATCCCATATTTACTATGGATCTCCTCTGGTAGTAGTAGAAGAATTGCCCTCTCACATTCCTCACATTCCCCTCCCCTCCCTAAATTCAGTGCTCCCAAATCTGACCATTTAGGGTCTGTTCATACTGGCAAATGTGCCCTGCCTGTGAATATATAGGACAACCATAGCAGGGGTTCCTGCGATTAGCTACGAGTGGTAGCCTCATTGAAACTATGGGAGGCTACTGGCTCCCTCAGCTAATCTCGCACACTCTCATGTAATCTCTCACAAGCAAGAGATCAGCCCTGAATGCAGACTGCCTGAGTCCAGGGACTAATATGTGATCACCGCATGAGAGTTTACATGTGAGTGGGTGCGATTAGTTCTGGGAGACGGTAGCCTCCCATTGTTTTGAGGGTGATGAGGTTTAATCTCACAGCTAATCGCTGGAATCCCTGCTTGGGTTCTAACATGTATAATCACAGGCAGTGTGCATTTGCAAATGTAAATGCACCCTTAGACACAATAGTTTATGTGGCGAACCATTACATTGATGCAAGTTCTATAAGAGCAGATTACACTATCAAGTGGGAATAACTTGTATTCAATAGTTACAGTAAACTCTAATGATTTACAAAGTGAACCATGCAGCCAAAGAGGTAAAGCATATACACAGAAAAAGTTGAAACCTCTTTAATACTTTCCATGCATCTCATGCCTAAAACATCTGTGCAATGGCTTATTTAAAGCAGAACTAAACCCCTAAATTTAACTGTTTCTCAGAGCAATTTTTTGTCCGTGCTCTCAATCTTTCAAACCATCAAATGGCTGGTGTCAGAACTGATCGCATGTACAGCACCATAGGAACTGCAGTTCAAACAGAAGCTAAGGTGACGGATTCCTTCGCTGTAATAAGGTAGGGAGGTTTAGTTCAGTTTTAAAGTCATATAAACCCTTGTAGAAGTACACAAGAAAAGTCAGGTATTTTAGCTTTATCATTTTGCCTGGAATTCAGCTTTAATTGTAAAGGCAAAATTATTTTTCTTTGGTTTTGGATTTAGTGGAAAAGTGTTAAACCCCATCTGGCGATTTGTTTGCTGTCTGTGTACCACAAGGAAACTCCATTCACTCGCTCCTATTGAAGCAACAGCAAATAAAAGGAAATATTTCCAGAGGTCAGAATTCCAATCTTAGACAGTTGAGACCTGAACATAAGTCCCTATTGGACCATTTACCCTCATTTATTGATGTGGTGACAACTCTAAAATATTCAGTTTCCCCCCCCACGTTCTGCTTCAGTGATAATAATCTCCAGCAGTCTCCAAAGATAGCAATAAAACTAGATAGGGAGTTTAACCTTTCCCACTTCACCCATACCTAAAATATCCAAAGTTTTTCCTTTACATACACTTTAACTTTGCTATGTAGTATATTCTATGTTAGGTTCTATATTATGGCAAAATAAGAAATGTAATTTATACAGTATGTAGGAATCCATTAATAATAAATATACAATGGTATCTATCAGTATCCAGTAGATGATTCACTGACCTTTCATTACAAACCTCATTGTGAAAAACGCAGGAAATCAGCATGTCCTTTAGTTGGTGTCCCAGTTCCATCTGATCTTCGGTACTTAGCTGAGACAAAGCAAAAACAAAGTTTCTTTCATTTTCAAGACCATGCACCCCCTCCTCATATCTATCTGGTGATGGGTCTGTCAAAAACTCTTTTAAAAAATGATACTTTGATGAGTTAAGTTGGGACATTCTGGCACGATTAAGATTGCAAAATGTTACAGCTGGAAAAGGAAGCCTGGCGCTGTTCACAAGCGTGACCTTTTCTTGTGTTGGGTATTGCAGATAGGTAGCTGTTAACTGACTGCACTGCCACAACATACAGCCTAGCACTAACAACACAAATGCTGTCCAACAGCAACTTCTCCACCGATCCTGGGAATGTATGATATTGGGCACTCCATGAGCGCTGGTATGACGTAGGGTACGGCTGCAAATTGACCGTAAAGAGGTACTCTGCTGCCAGGTCATGTGTGAGCAGTTATAGATGTCCAGTAGATTAAATCATCAGTCTATAGATGAAATAACATGGGAAAAGTTGGAGATTGTCCAAAGTTGTCACCACTTGATTCGGGTTTAGAAACTCAGTTGTCAGTACCAAGAGCTTACTAGTCAGTAAAGTCAGGAAGTCTATGGTTTATATAGCCCAATTAACATAAAGCGATCCATCCCTTGAGATCCTGTCCTGCTGTTAATTAGAGGCCAGGTAATTAAAAAAAGAAAGCAGCTTTAAATAATCTTCAGCAGTCCCAGTACAGGGAGTACCAATCTATTTACTTGTTTCAGAAAGAGATAACAATGATGTTTCAGCGTCATAATTTCAGGAGCATGAAATAACCGTAACAAACAATTACGATTAATGAGTGCTCTTAGTGACTTTGTAAATAAATAAAAAACTGTTGGTTGGGTTGGTAAACAGTAGCCGATGTCCCTCATTTCAGAGAGTGGGCAGTACATGGTAAAAAAAAAAGGATCATGTATGCAAAAGTGGTTATTATAGTTTCAGCATATTCTGCTTTGCAGACAATATGAAACCATTCACATCAATTGCTTCCCTGAAAAAGGGACAATATCATGTCCTTAATGAAGTCATATTGTTACAGTCACACATTAATACCAATTCTAAATAAAAGACAAATCATCTGTCAGTGTGTGTTTGGACAACAGGTGTAAGCCAGAGTACCAATGCAAACCTGTAAAAACATAAGACCAATATCCATGCACACTAGTGTTCAGTGTGGGAGAGGAATCTAAACCCAAAAATATAATATATTGCGGTTTACCAGAATGAGATGTTGTGTCTACATTCATTTTCTTTTTTTCCCCTTTATATTCAGCTGTTATTATTGGAAATAATACATTTCCTGTCCTTGTGTGGAGGAGCCATAGTTGTAACAATATTTAATGTGTGATTGCGCTGCCTCTAAATCAAGATAAAATAATAACTAGAAAGTGACAATAAATGACTATATAAGTAAGTGTTTCATATGGATGTCACAGCACTTCCTCAAATCGAATCTATCTAAAACTGAGCTCATGATATTTCCTCCCCCACGTGCCCCTTCCCCTGACTTCTCTGTTAAGATCAATGGCACAACTATTAGTGCATCCCCAAATGCCAGGGTGCTAGGGGTAACCCTAGACTCTGAACTGTCCTTTCAAGACCACATCCAATCCCTGTCCAAATCATGCCATCTCAGCCTACGCAACATCGCTAGAATATGCCCCTTTTTAACCAATGACACTACCAAGCTTCTAATTCACTCTCTGGTTATCTCTCGCCTTCACTACTGAAACTCTCTCCTCATTGGATTACCTTTGAATACATTATCCCCCCTTCAGTCAATAATGAAAGCTGCTGCAAGACTTATCTACCTTGCCAACCGCTCAGTGTCCTCCACCCCTCTCTGCCAATCTCTTCACTGGCTTCCACTCACCCAACGAATAAAATTCAAAGTACTAACAATAATTTACAAAGCCATCCACAACTCTGCCCCCAGCTACATCTCTAACCTAGTCTCAAAATACCAACCGAGCCGCCCACTTTGGTCCTCTCAAGACCTCCTGCTCTCTAGCTCCCTTGTCACTTCCTTCCATGCTCACCTCCAGGATTTCTCGAGAGTTTCTCCCTTCCTTTGGAACTCCCTACCCCAATCAGTCCGACTGTCTCCTAATCTATCCATCTTTAGAAGATCCCTGAAAACCTTTCTCTTTAAAGAAGCCTATCCTGCTTCTACCTAATACTCTCTTTCTTTCTACATCAGCTCGTCCCCCACAGCTATTACCTTTTGTATCAATTGACCCTCCCTCTTAGATTGTAAGCTCTAATGAGCAGGGCCTTCTGATTCCTCTTGTACCAAATTGTGATGTAACCGTACTGTCTGCCTTCATTTTGTAAAGCGCTGCGCAAACTGTTGGCGCTATATAAATCCTGTATAATAATAATATATAAAGCGCGGGCGCAAATTAAATCCATGAACAAACATATAATGCAAAAAAAGCCAATGCAATAAATAAATCTTCTTATAAATTGTGCAATCAAGAAAGTTACTATTTGATAAGGTGCTGTCAAACGCGTCGCGAAATGTTTTACTTCCGTCTGTCATGCCAATGTAGTGTTAAACCATGTTCTCCTTAGTCTTCCGGGACGAGTAATCTCGAATGTTAGATTCTCCCTCCCAGTTAACTATGTTTTCCATTATCGACACCCCCTGCTCGACTACATCTTTCTTTCTCTCATAATCCATCTTCGTCCTATCCGAAGAAATTTCTCTTTCCAAAAGTCCCTAGAAGATTTCTACCTATCTAATCCTCTGTCAGCCTGACTAACCCCATCCCTCAAGGTTTCCTTCCCTCTTTGAGAGCTCTTTAGGACCTCCACTCGTACCTTCCTTCACTGTT
>BLSH010135775.1:45946-58409 GCA_018402905.1 Glandirana rugosa
TGAAAAGGGAGGGGGGGAGAGGGGGAGAAGGGAGGGACCGAACGGGAAGGGAAGGGGCAGAGGGAAAAGAAAAGGGAAGGAAAGAAGGAGAGGAGGGGAAAGAAGGGGAGAGGGGGAAAAGGGGGGGAAGGGAGGATGGGGAAGGGAGAGAGGGGGGGAGGAAGGGAGGGTGGAGGGGAAAGGGGGGGGAACCAAGGCGAGGGGAAAGGAGGAAGAGAGGGGAGGGAAGAAAGAGGGGGAAGGATGTAAATATGGGATTGGAAAGGAAAGGGAGACGGGGAAGGGAAGGGCAAGCCAGGGAGGGAAGAGGGGGAGAGGGGGGGAGGGAAAAGTGGGAAAGGGAGGAGAGGAAGGAAAATGGGGGGAAGGGAGGGAGGGGGGGCAGGGAAGGAACGAACCAAGGGAGGGAAGGTGTAAGTGTGGGGATGGAGTGAGGACAAGGAGAACAGGGTGCCAGGATCCCCAAAGTGCACCAATATGTGCAGTAGGTGTGCAGTTAAACGATGGAGTACAGCAACAAACCTGTGATGGCAATCTAACAATTATGGTAAAAGTCCCCGGGTCACATGTAACACCCACGTAGGTCTCTATAGGACCTTGGGGAGAGCAAGCCGTATTCAAAAGGATAGCATCAGTCTAAAAACACATGGGGTACAAACAGAGCAAAAAATTGAATAGAAGTAAATTTAAGCATAGCGCAGTGACAGCCAAAATCAACCATGGCCATCACCAAGCAAGACTATAACAGGCTAGGACTCACCAATGCCTCGTGTAGTGTGCAAGTGTTCCGGGGACCGATCCATACACAAACAAGCAGGGGCGTCCTGCTTAAATACCCAACCCATGTGACCTGCGCTGCGGCCGTCGGCCACGCACGACGTCACTGGGTCTAGCAATCCATACTGCACATGCGTATACCGCACGTCAGTACACTCAGACACGAGGCCGAAGGGTAAACACTATCCAAGCCTCGTTCTGGGTAAAAGCTGAGAGAGTCTGCATAAGCGCAGACAGATCGCCGCTTCAGGACTGCTATGACTCTGCCGATCCCGGAGCAAGACCAGCCATCTGGTGGAAAAGGGAGGGACAAGCGTTCACTTGTACACATTGTATACAGACAGTTGGACAAAAGGTACAGCCACAGGTACTAGATATAAAACAATTTAATCTACAGATATTAATGGTACTATACAGAAAAATTTAATTGGTTAAAGGGGAATATTAATAATAATAATTCCACAGTGTAACTCACAGGCAATCAACAGAGTGGAAATCGGGGGCAGCATGGGACAAGATTCACTGCAATCCCACATTGGGCAGACATGTCTGATCGGGTGTTGGTAGGGGAGGTCAAACAGAGGAGAAGTAAAGACAACATAGTGTGGACCAGAAACCATGGGCCATAAACATACGGTCCAATACTGGTCAAAGAGATCAGGCAGCATCAGAGAAACAACTTATATGAGCTAACCTCATTGAGGCCAGGAGGAGTAGTCGCATTGAGCCACTCAATCCACATGGCCTCCCCTTGCAGTAGAACCTTATCACGGTCCCCCCCTCTAGGGTCGGAAGGCACTATTTCCAATACCAAGAATTGCACAGCGTATGGACCATACCTATGATAAAGGCCGATATGTGGGCCGATGGTGGTAAGTTTCCCATTGGTGGCATAATAGACATGGTCACCAATACGCTGTTGCAGCTCTCTGATTGTCTTTCCCACATAGAATGCCCGACATTCACAAGTCATCAGATAGATTACATCCGTAGTGTGACAATTGGCTGAAAAACCTGGAGAAAATTGCTCTCCGTTGGGCAGGACACATGTGGTGGTGTCCGAAACCCATGGGCATCTAGGACAATTCCCACACGGTGAGGTGCCCCGCCGACTGTTCATTCTGTTAGTGTGGATTTGGATTGGGGACCAAAACTATTCGCACACCCTCTTTCAACTATCTGATATTCGGATGAGGCACCCCTAGCTTTAGTTTATACCCATTTATGTTTACTAATCTCATGAGGTACTAACTACTATTATTTCTACACCTGTGAAATTTCCTTAACAGCCTTGGCAGTATGTAATATATTATGTCTCTGGAGACACACTTCAGTTCCCGCAGCTCTCCTCCCTTTTTCCAACAAGTCTAATGCTTCCTCCAAGAAACAGGGTGTTTTGGTAGCCATTAAGGATACTGTGGCCTACAAACTGATCTCAGAAGACCATGATAACCAGAGCCGCTACATCATTCTCGTTTGCGAGATAAACAACAGGGTGTATACATTGATAAAATACAGTATATATTTCAAATGAGAACCCACTCACTTACCTTCACAAAATTTGAAAAAAGGCCTCTATCAGCAAGGACCACATCGTCCTCTATGGCGACTTCAATGCTGTCCCAAATCCGGCACTAGACATGCCTGGCCTGAGTTGCAATAAATACGGTAGAACAACTTTGGCAAACTTAATTTCTTCCTTCAACCTTTATGATGTGTGGAGGTGCCAGCTCTCTACTGAAAAAGACTACTTTTTTTTCTAATTCACATCTTACTTATTTGCGTATTGATTTATTTCTAACTGACAAGTTTCTGTTATGGAATATTGTAAAGTCATGGTCTGAACACTATCCAGTGTCTATCATAATAGAAGAGAGCCAATTTGAAACTGGGGCAAATAGATGGAAAACAATGTCTTTCTCATGTATTTACCTGAGAATAAGAACATCATCTGTAAGCACATAAAATCATTTTTTAATTGAATGGATCCTCAGTAAACAACCCCTTTGTATTGTGGAATTCACACAAAGCTTATATGAGAGGAGTTCTCCTTAAAATGAGCTCAGTTGCTAAAAGACACAAATGCAGCAGCTGAACAACCTTCTCACTACAATTCAAGTGCTAGAAATTTCTAATAAAAGCTATTTTCGATGTCCATCAGATTTAAATTGACCCAGGCACATAAGGAACGTTGATTATTACTCCTGGCACTGCATAATCATAATATACGATTAAATTGAATCATTACAACCATGGTAACAAAGCAGGCAAACTCTTAGCTACCCAACTCAGAGAGAAAATAGCAAAACAAAAATTACCTTATTTAAAACATCCCACAACAGGCAGTAAACTCTACAACCAAAAGAAATTGCTGATGAATTTAGCAATTATTATCACAATTGGTATAATTTAAGAGATGCAAATTCTTTGCGATTAATTTAGATGTCTGAAGAGGACTTTCAAATATTGAATTGTCCATTCTTAAGGAACTTAGTGACACTATACATGATTTACCAATCAATAAATCCCCTGGTCCAGATGGCTATTTAACTGGATATTACAAACATTTTACAGCTCTACTTACTCCACGTCTATAGAAGGTCTTTCATGCAGCTGCTGTTTAGAATGTAGCCCGCCTCATTTTAGTTAAAAAGTGGAAATCTGCTGTGCTTCCTAACATTTCCGAGGTTAAGTCACACCTAGATGGGATTTATAAATATGAACAATTAATGGCATACAAAGATGGTTCTCCTGAGAAATTCCACCATAGATGGGATATGTGGAAAAGATTCAGGCGTATTCCTTGAAAAATTGAGTATCTTTTCACTTATTTCTTAGTATTTGACCACACCATGAGTGCAAACTGTTTTTTATTCCTGCCCCCCCCCCTTTTTCTCCCCTCCTTTTTTTTGCCCTCACCTCCCCCACTTACTTATTGCTCCCAACCCAAATTCCTCTCTCTCGTTTCTTCCTCTTTTCCCCCATGCCTGTCTCTCTCTTTTACTGCATCTGCGCCATCCCCTTCACTATCTTGCTGCCATGGGAAAGGACTTTTCATGACCTCCTCTTTACCTCTCAATGCTTACTCATTAAGTTACTCCCAATGTACCCCCCTGCCAGATAAGCTACCACTCCATACCACAAGAAGTGTTTTATCATAGTTGGGACAATAAATATTGTTTTGTTATTTAGTGTTGTTGCACTATTCCTTCTGTCCTGTTTTCAGTCAGGAATCATATACTGTATCTCACAAAAGTGAGTACCCCCTCACATTTTTGTAAATATTTTATTCTATCTTTTCATGTGACAACACTGAAGAAATGACCCTTTGCTACAATGTAAAGTAGTGAATGTACAGCTTGTATAACAGTGTCAATTTTCTGTCCCCTCAAAATAACTCACCACACAGCCATTAATGTCTAAACTGCTGGCAACAAAAGTGAGTAAACCCCTAAGTGAAAATGTCCAAATTGGGAACACTTAGCCATTTTCCCTCCCCGGTGTCATGTGACTCGTTAGTGTTACAAGGACTCAGGTGTGAATGGGGAGCAGAACTCTCTGAGGATCTGAAAAAAAGAATTGATGCTCTACATAAATATGGCCTAGGCTATAAGAAGATATCCAAGACCCTGAAACTGAGCTGCAGCATGGTGGCCAAGACCAGTGGTTTAACAGGACAGGTTCCACTCAGAACAGGCCTCGCCATAGTCAATCAAAGTAGTTGAGCGCACATGCTCAGCGTCATATCTAGAGGTTGTCTTTGGGAAATAGATGTATGAGTGCTGCCAGCATTGCTGCAGAGGTTGAAGGGGTGGGGGGTCAGCCTCACAGTGCTCAGACCATAAGCCGCACACTGCATCAAATATGTTCTTAAAGGCATACTCAAAGTCCCTCCTCTTTTTATTTGTGCTTTTCTTTTTCCTACAAATACTGGGATGATGCTAATGAGAATATGTTATGGCATCTCAATCTCAGTCCACATCCTACTTACCACACATTCTGTCAGACAGGGTGGCATACACACGGGCTGAATTTTGGATGTTTTTTTTTAAATGGCCGATGTCTCCTGACATTGTACAGGGCTTTACCCTGTGTATCACTTGTATTGTGCAATCTGCTTTTTCTGGGAAATTAAAGTCTTTAGCGCTGCTCTACTTCTATACACCCATACAAAATAAAAGCATTGATCATGAAAAGGGTGCAGTATTTTTAGTTCTGTACTTTGCTCAAAATATATCTGTAGCCAAAACTTTTATTTTGCATGTAGTTTTGTATAGAGGGGGTGAGAGATGGAGCCCATTTTTATTGCTTTCTGTATCTTCATTGGAGAGATTCACCCTTGCTATGTTGTCCTAGTGAACCTTGGGTGTTCCAGCTTCCCGCACATAATGTCCTTGTTATGTCAGTGGTAGGAAAATTGCTTGCCCCAGCCACCCAAAGGGTAGCCCACGTTACTCACAGCTACAGGCTGCCCATGCTGCCATCCTAATAACATGCAGGACTCCCTCAACATGGCATGCCAAAATAGCCACCCAAGTCTCATGGGATTTCTGAGCCAATAATATGCACTGGCCTCTCCTAGGTGACTGTGAAGCCCAGTGCAGAGGATAAGTCAGTCCTCCACTGGGTATCCCTAGTGCATATAACGCTGGTCATGGAATCACTTTGTGCTCATTGTACGGAATGAGCACCAGGGAACTATATTGTATGGCATTGCACACCACAAGAAGGCGGCAGTGGAGAATGGCCAGGACCCATTCTTCCTAACAGTAATGGTCTGTTATAGGTCTATATCATGCCAAACCCTGTGCAATATGAAGTCTGTCTGATAACACCCAAGAAAGCCACAAAACCTGGCTATGATAAATTTTATAACATGTTATTCAGTGTGTTAGCTGAGAAAAAAATTCCTGCTGCAAAACATTTTAGAACATTCTTAAAGAGGTTGTTAGCCAAAGAGCACAGAGTTTGTTATGAACATAGCAGCCAGAAACGTGTTCCCAGCTCAGGAAGATTAAGAGTTCCTGATTCTGAATGGGAACAACAGCTATGGTAAGAGTGTTCTGGTATGCAAGTTCTAATTATATTGTGGCAAAGACAAAAGGCCTGAAAAGAATAGTGATTCTGTTACTGAAGTGGTGAGCTTTAGGTTATTTTTTTTAGAGTGTGGTCCTCCTTTTTTAAAGAAAAATGAAACCAGACGTTTGCTTTAACTTTACTAGTCTACATGCATCACATTTGCAGGGCTCATCATCTTTGGAGCCTATTCTATTTCCTCTCTTTGATTTTTGAGAATGAAACTGGCTACCAGAATGTAAGACCCATCTATAAATGAGCATGGAAGACTCTACTTGGTTCTTAATTAATACATACTTTACTTGATTGTTTCAGTTGTAGCCAACTGTTACGCTTTGTAATATATATCCCCTACATCAGGGTTTTAGGTGAGAAATATTAGTGTAAAGTGTACAGCTTGGTTATTGGTAACCTGTTAATCTGGTAACTGGTTAAATTTGGCCAACTCGGAGAAAAAGATCTGCATCTGTATATAGAGTGGAATGCCAACAGGCAGAGAGGCAACATCTCTTGTTGCTGGTGTCCTATTCTACATATGATCCATTTGTCCATCTATTATGATATAATGCTTCGCCCCTCCACACTGGAGTAGACCACTCACAATTTTCTGTGCAATATTTATTTTTTATATTTACTATAAAGAGGTACGCACAAAACAATCTGTCTCATTGGGCTCAGTATAGGGGTCCTTCCTTCAACAAAATATATCTCTTAGTGCTCAACTTATGAACTTATATACATGTGTGAAATGAATTGATATTTTAGTGCAAATCTCAACTCCATATTTTAAAAAATAACTATTCTTGTTTAAAAAATAGTTAAAAATACCCTCTTTTACTACCACTAGCTCTTTGTTTAATGTTGTATTCTGCTTGATGTATTCTAGATATTGGAATGTGAGTGATTTATGGAAATGAACCTGGACTCTAAAAAAAAGAAAACTTGCTATCTTAAATTGTGAATAAGTTCTTGAGTAAGACAGTAGGTGTACATGTGCCAAAACTGTATAGACCCTGCACTCCTGTATTCTTTGACAATAGAGTAGAATGACATAGCCAATAGCAGCCAAATAGGTTATTATAACTGTAATGAAACTTTAATTCAAACTGGATATGTTTGGCAACATATCCACTTTCTGCCTCTACAACATTTTAGAATACTCCATAATAACTTGATGAAACACAGTGCTTCTGTTTAGGATGCAGTCCCTATGCAAATTGTGGGGAATATGCATAAATATACATACAGTAGGTTACTAAGCCTGTCAGTATACTATAAAAGCTCTGAGATCTCCGGTACAACTACTAAATATGGTCATAGCGCATAAATATTTAAAGACTATTTAGGCATTCCCTATAACCTGTCAGTGTTCTGTTATGTATAATACATTATGTTTTCTTCGGGTGGTACATAACTATACATAAATTAACAATTGAGTGCAGTAATTAGATGATTGTAAACAGTTCACACTGGAGCTCACAGATTGTATCCAGATGCACATATTCATAAAAATAAAGACACATTACTAAAATACCAGCATGTTTGACAAAAATGTAAATTATATGAGAATAGCATAAACCATTAAAGCTGAAATTTAATTTTCTTGTTTTTTAATACCCTGCCACCAACGTGCTAATTAACCATTTGCTAACCAGCCAACAGTAATTTTACTCCTGGGTGGTGGCTTAAGCAGGCACTGTAATGTACTAATATGCCACCCCACATATGCGGCACGATCTGCTATTGTTGTGTCTGCCAGACACCGCTGATTGCAGTGCTCAGTGTGAGTGGCCCAGCTACCACAGGATTGCTGTGCGATCACATGACACCTAGTAAAGCAACAGTCGTTAATGGAATCCATTCATGACATCATTGTTTACTACTGTGTGTGATATCTGATTGGTCACCAGTGATCACATAGTACCTGGAACCATCACAGCACCATGAATCATGTGATAGCTGTGGCACAATAGTAAACAATGAGTCATGAAGGAAAGCCATTTCAAATGATTGCTTCTACAGTGATTATTATCACCGTAACAAGCAATCACAGTGTAAAAAAATAAAGAAAAAAAACCTTAATCACCCCCCAGAGTAGCACAATGACATGACATGTAGTACAATGACACTGACACTGAACTACTCTTATGCAGGGGTGGATCCAGGGGAAAGGGGGTAGCGGCAACTCCGAGACACAGCCACCCTTCTAAACTAGATTACCGGAACTGGTTGCTAGGGCTGCCGCCTGGCATCTAGCAACCAGTGACGTCACAGTCTCACTCAGAGTGAGGCCGAGCGGAGAGAGAGGCCTGTGCCTAGTGCTGTACTGCACAGCTGTCTCCACCCATCTCCTCCTTCTCCGGTGCGTAGAGGCATGAGAGGGGGTGAATTGGCAGAACAGAGGGACTGGTTGGTGTGTGTGTGTGATCTTCTTCATGCCAGTGTCTCCACCGCTCCGCTCCATCTCCGGCGCCCGCGGCCCACCACAGCCCAGTGGCATTGCATGCAGAGAGAGTGACTTGCAGCAGCCACAGCTGCCTGAGTTCTCCTCCTTCCACCCGATGCCTGCCCAAGCAACTGTTTGAGAGACCAGAGTGGACCACTCACCAGAGCCCAACCCCAGAGAGGGAGGATTGGATGGAATACTAGTATACAGTAATGAAGGAGGAGGTGAGTGACGCAAGTGGGGGAAGGGGACAGTAATGAAGGAGAAAGTGACACAAGTGGGGGACAGTAATGAAGGAGAAGGTGACACAAGTGGGGGACAGTAATGAAGGAGAAGGTGTCACAAGCAGGGGACAGTAATGAAGGAGAAGGTGACACAAGTGAGGGACAGTAATGAAGAAGAAGGTGACACAAGCAGGGGACAGTAATGAAGAAGGTGACACAAGTGGGGGACAGTAATGAAGAAGAAAGGGGACACAAGTGGGGGACAGTAATGAAGCTGACAAGTGAGGGTATATAAAGGTGATACAGGGAAACAATTGAGCGGATAGTAATAAAAAAGAAGGTGACACAAGTCATCATCATTATCATATTTTTTTGGGCCGGGGGGGAATAATATTTAATCTATAATAATAAATATCTAATGGAAAGACCAGGTTCAGGTAAGTAAAAGGGGGGCTCTGGGGGCTGCTGCATCACAGGAGCTTTTTCACCTTCATGCATAAAATGCATGAAGGTGAAAAACCTTGAGGGTTTACAACCCCATTTAGACAACAGACAGAAAGGAATGTTATTGCAGATATATTTCAACACGAACCTTTTAGTCTTAGCAAGAATAGAAAATGGATATACAATGTAATGGAAGTCACAGTGAATCAAACAGTAATAACCAATAGCCCTGAAAGAACCTATGATCCCAGGTATGAAAGGAAAAAAAGACCTTTCTGTGTCAAACTGCTCACCTAAAATCCTGATGCCATGGGCCCAGAAAACAAACAGTACAATTTACAAGATCAAAAAAACAGTTGCGCAAAAATGTGAAAAATTAATATGTAATTGTAATAAATCAAATCAAAATGAATCGAAAAAACCAGTTGAAAGTCTTTTCGCAATCCAGCTTGCATCACATAAAGAAATAAATACTTCAAAAATCAATCCAAAAAGTCCAAATGCCAACACCGTGAAATGTGAAACAAATATTGAGTGCTGATTCCTCATTCAGGCACGCCAAACCAGGTGATGAGACCGCCACCAGAAATAAACACACCTCTGTGTTGTTATAAAGGGTACTCTTACCGGAGGTTATGGACTTACTATCGCTAGCAAGTCTTACAGGCTGGTAGATAGTAACCCTCTGCGGGGTCTCTCATCAGAGAGGATCCTCTCTTCCTGTCAGTCAGATTATTCCGGGTAAACAGCCTATCTTCCAACTCGGAAACTCATTCACATAGATCCCACCGTGACAGCACCATAGAAGGAGAAGAGTCTCATAGCGTGATCTCGTTTGAGTCAAAATTTATTAAAACAATACAGATGGGTACTCACATATAAAAGTCCTTTAAAAAGCATAAGACATTTGCCGGCAAAGTGAAAGAAAACGCTCCCGTTCCTCTAGATTGTGTGCGCGTGATGACGTCAGACGTAGCTCCGCCCTACATGTTTCGTCATACGTGACGTCGTCTAGGGGCACGGGCAACGTACTGACGCACCACTTTTATACCTCATTAGCGTACCAGGCCTCGTTCTGATGGCCAGTCGCCATTTTATTGTGGACCAAGGCTTACATAGACGTAATGATGATCTATCCACGGAAGCCCATATCCACAATTTAAATATATTACAACCCTTTTGAATAGGGACTGCATATATACACAAAAAACCCCACTGGACGAGGCAAAATTAAAATAAAATTATGCATATAAAAACATTCAATACCAAATAATAAAAACATTAAACATTAAAGGGCATCTTGGCAACATCCGGTCACCATTCTATTGGAGATCAAGGCTCATCTCCATAGAGGAAACCGAATATTACCTCATAGACACTTAAACTCCACCTAAAAGGCTGAAATAGAGCAAAGTTTGTTTTCTAAAAATATAACAATAGTGGAGTTTCCTCAAAACCAATGCCATATTAGGCCACACGTCTGGTCATACAAATTTCCATAAGTATAACTAAAAAAAATTTTTATATAATGTATATTGAAAAATACCTCAATAAAAAACTTTTTCCAGGACATAATCCAAACAAAAGGGGATTATACTCATACAAAAGAGAGAAACTGCCATATACACTCTGAAGTATTTTTCATAGTTCTAGTCCCCAGGATAAGGATTTAGATCAGTCAAAATTATAGTGCGTTCATGAATTATCAATAAACGCATTGATTTCGACGTCAGCATTCTATCCCCTAGGTCTTAAAGTTTGGGCTCTATAAATCCAACTCATTTCGAGCTTAGAGATCTCTCTCCTCTTATAACCCTCTCTCCAGCTCAATTTCAAAGTATCGATACCAACAAATGAGGTGCCTTTCAGACTCCTATTGTGGGTATCCAAATAATGTCTGGACAAGGGATGTTTTATAAAGCCTCTCTTAATGTTCCCCATGTGTTCCTTAAGACGAACTTGTAGTGGTCTAACCGTTCTACCGATATATTGAAGGTTACATGGGCAGGTAATAGCGTATACCACATGAGTGGTATTACACAAGATAAATGACTTTATAGGAAAGGTAAAGCCTGTACTAGTAGAATGAAAGGTATCAATTTTTCTCTTTTTAATGCAATTGTTTTTACAAACAGCACATCTCCCGCATTTGTAAAAACCCCTCAGGTGCTGAAAAAACATTAATTTTTCCTGGGGGGGATTACAAACGCTAGGTGCTAACGTATCCCTAAGAGAAGGGGCACGTTTAAATACTACCTGTGCTTTATCTGGTAAAGACGGACCCAAAATTGGATCACTCTTTAAGAGATGCCAATGTTTGTGTACTAATCTTCTAATTGCCCAGTGTTGGGTAGAGAATTTGGTGATAAATGGAATTGAATATTTAGGGTTATTAACCTCCGGAGGAGGCTTATCTTCAAGAAGGGCGTTCCTATTACAAGATCTCACCTCATCAAGATTTTTATTGAGGTAGCTTGACTCATATCCCTTGACCAGAAATTTAGATGTAAGGCTTTTCGCTTGGTCATTAAAGTCCTCCAACCTGGTACAATTGCGTCTTAAGCGCAAATACTGACTTTTAGGGATCGAGCTTAACCATGCAGGATGGTGACAACTATCACCTGGAATATATGAATTCCTATCCGTACTTTTGAAAAAAGTGGATGTGAATAGTTGTCCATCCTCCCCCCAGATTTTCAAATCTAGGAAGTTGATGGACTGCTGGCTAGCCTCATGTTTCAGCTCGATCCCTCTGTCATTTTGATTGAGTTCCGAAATGAAATCTGAAAGGGACTCCTCAGACCCCTCCCATAGGAGGAGGACGTCGTCTATATATCTAGCCCAAAGAACTAATTGAGGACGATCACGGGCATAGACGACGTCCTCCTCCCACTTTCCCATAAAGAGATTGGCCAAACTGGGGGCAAATTTAGCCCCCATGGCCACTCCCCTATGTTGAAGAAAGAATTTTCCCTCATGCCAGAAAAAGTTATGGGTCGTGGCATATTTTAGAAGATCCATGATAAACTGTTTCTGCATAGCAGGTAGAGGGGATCTCTTATCGAGAAAATACTCAACCGATGATAGACCCCATTGATGGGGTATATTAGTATAAAGGGATGTAACGTCTGCAGTTGTTATAAAATTCCCTCACATCTATATTTCTCCCTGTTACCAACCATTGACGTCTGCAATGTAGGGAAATATGATTATATGGGGTAGTTACCCCAGATAGTAGCCAACTCATAAAAGAGCTATTCTCTAGGGGAGATGGACGATACGTCTTTGTCAAATAGTACCTAGAAGATTTTATACGGTGCTGGGTATTGAAAAAGACCGTACTCCCTTTTAAGAAAGAAGTTGTATCCCCTCACCGGTACCCCCGATTTAAACGGGGGTCAAACCGGTTAGAGAAATACCCTTTCACCCTCCTCCTGCAGCAGATACGGGCACTAGCAGGAGTTAATCAAGAAACCCGATCTATATATCTGCTGCA